>BMAW01104922.1:468077-495451 GCA_019974015.1 Nephila pilipes
AGCTGCATACATTATGTTTATTTTATCAGAACATAAAATACTTTCATTTCAATTTATGTTTAGTATTAAATACATGTTGAATATGTGGTGTAAGAGCGTGTTTTACTTATATTATAAGTGAATATTAAATCTTTCAGAATTACGAGCAAGAATCTTATAATCTTACGATAAATTGAAGATAATGTACACCAAACAACACCCAATACTCATAATTAAAAAGTGTACTTAATCAAATGTTATACAACAAATAAAAATTGTAAAATATTGAGCAAATTCGATAAATTATTCACTATGGAAGTTATAACTTAATAGAATCAGATGGTTTTTATTTTAGTTTTTTGGAGAAATTCAAACTATGAATTACTCGTACGTTACATAAGTATAATATAACTAAGCATAAAAAAAACCCTGTAAGCCTTAAAGTAAGAAAACATTTGCAATCAAAGATGTATATACATATATATGACCAAAACATCAAAATTATAATTCACAAAATATCAATTATAAATAAACTCAACATATCAATCATAAATTCATATATTAATGTCTAAGAACTACGTATTTAAAGAAATTAATAAAAGACTAAGAAAAATTAATATAACTCATATAAAAATTATTATAATTAACTAAACATACTAAAATTAAAATTAAATTTAAAACAAAAATATATTAAATATCTGAAAAATTATAAGAGAAAGCCAAGTGAAAGAAAAGCAAAATTTTATAATACATATATATATATATATATATATAGCATATATATATATATATATATATATATATTATAAATTTGTGTAGGTATAATTTTGCCTATTTTTGTGAAAGTTTTTTCTTTAATATTTGTTAAATATTTTATTTTATTTTTAATATTGTCCAACAGAGGAAGACACACATTTTTGGAATAGTTTCTTTTATTAATATTATAAGTCTTCTCTTTACTGTTTTAATCAAATTTATTTTTTGCGTAATTTTATTAAATTTCTTAGAAAATATTTGGTTTAGATTTTTAAGTAATTAAAGAAAATTTTGGAAATGTATTTGTCTGAAAATTCTTGAGTTTTAATCATTCGATCAATCATTCAATAGACTGGCGGTTATACAATGTTTATAGCACCATGTTGGATACAGATGAGCTCAACAATACTGTAAAAGATAAAATTTATAATTTTCTTTTTCTTCAAAATAAATTTCTTAGGTAAAATAAATTTCTTTAATAGATTAAGATTATTTTTTTAGTTTATGGTTATTTACTTTGGTTTTAATGTATAATGTTTTTTATATTTCAATTGTTTTCTTTTTTCGAATTTGAAATTCTGTTCACTCCTGAAATTTTAATTATTCTTGGTTTATACTTTAATTTATAATGCAATTACTGAAGTGTGATGGTTGGCTCCATAAAATGGTTTAAACACTCATTTCCCATTACAAAGTTTGAGTCAGTCTTTTAATTACATTGCCTCTATTTTTTTTTTTCCTTATTTCTTTTCTTTTCTCTTGAGATATGCTATGTTTTCGATAATTTTGAATTTAACTAAGTAGTAATTTTTAATTAAAGGCTTATACACATGTTTTTATTAAAATTATTAAGTATAATTCGTATTTCAGTAAACTTTAGCTGTTTTTCATATTAATATTTTATGTGTTTTTAATATTGAATAATTTTTTAAAATTTTGTATTGTTTTTTTTAGTAATTTACTGAATTTTTCATTTTATTCTGTATTATTTGTAGTCTTTTAGTTTTAATAAATTTTTCTCTTGTTTGTTTTAAGAAGTTTTAATTCGTATTTTAATCTGATTTTGTATAGTTAAAAATTATGTAATTATCATTAATAATTATTTATTTATATTTTTATGCATATGCAGCAGTACCTTATGTAAGGAACACCTCTATTTAAGAGACAATTCTGTTCGTCCCGGTTACTTTAAATAGAGAACTCAATGTATTTACCTCTTATTAAGGGACATGGAAAACAGTTTCAAAAATAAGATAGAGATAGAGAAATGAATAAAAATAGAAATACTTCTGATTAATAATCTTTTGAGATTTCAAAGACAAATTTAAGTTCAGTGAAAAATAGTTTTGAGAAAAGGGAAGGAAAAAAACAAAAAGTTAATCCCTCCCTTTTCAGTTGTAAAAAGGGTACAATACATTAAGAAAAAGCCAACTATGGAGCAATCAAAAGGATATTCCCCATTCATAGAATTCAAAATCCAGTTGTTCTTGCTACAATTTTCAGTAGAGGAAAGAAAACAGTGTTAGCAATTATAATGCAATCCAAGACAGGGACCAATAGGAAGCAGCTTTTGAAATTCCAGTTTCAAGCGCCTTCAGTGATAATGCTACCTGATGAAAATGAATAGGTTGAACTTGTCAAAATCAGTGGCAGTTCTCAATTTCAAGAACATTTAGAAATCGATGAAAGCATGGGTAGTGAAGACACCAAGACGACATCAAATATTTTACTTCAGCTGAAATTGATAATGTGAGCTTTAACAAAAATTGCTTCGAAAGCAGTGAGAAAGACGAAAAAAAAACCTGACGAAAAGTGAATTCATAATAGCTGTTGATGACAGTGAAAGGCTTAAAAGATCATCAGTGATTTTAATATCCACGTGGGAAAAATAAAGTCTTACAATGCATAGACTTTCAAAACAACCCATGTAACGGATTATTTTAAATAAATTTCTGTAAGTACAAAATTCTATTGTTATTTTCAAACATTTTTGCAATAATTTAACCTTTTTAATCAAGGATTCTCATTTTCCATTAGCTTCAAATTCAAATAAATGCCCGTGATTATGTTTCTTATTTATATATCAATTCTCCTTTAAAGCGTGATACAACCTCAATTTCTAATTAAATTGCATTTATAGTATGTACCCTCTGAAGAAGGGATACGTCTATTCAAGGGAGTCCGGTAAGTGTCCCTTAGTCCCTTATTGGAAGGTATATATATGTGTGTATGTGTGTGTGCGTGTGTGTATGTGCGTATGTGTGTCGGATGGCCGATGTTACTAATTATTCTAATTAAAGAATCAAACTTTGAAAAACAGCACATTTAATATTGACGTTTCACATTAACATAAAATTTCACATATTGGAAGATACATTTCACAATAACATTTAAAAACATAAAGTGATCGTCTTTAACTTGCAAAACAGCTAATCGTCTATATATCTACGAGACATCAACAAGGGCGTCTTCCTCGTTTCTATGACTCTAATATATATATATATATATATATATATATATATATGACTCTCCGACGATTTATGACTCTCCTTCAAGAGAAGGCTCCCTTCAATAGCAGAGGCAGCGCCCTCTATGATCGGGTGTTTCTTCTACAAATCCACACACATATATGTGTGTGTATATATATATATATATATATATATATACTGGTGTCTAAGAGTTAAGCATAATTCGTAAAATGCCTAGAAATGTGAGTAAATACTAATGAATTTGTCCGAAATAACTTGTGGATAATCGTATGTTAAAGGTTAAACTTTGTGTAAAACATTTTCTTTGACATCATCATGAGCAGTAACACCTGTGCAAGCCGGAACGCGGATAAACAGGCTTACTCGACATAAGCATATCAGATAGGTTACTTTCAATTCATGTGCGAAGGAACGTTTGTTAATGATTAAAGAAAACTGATTGTGGTACAAAAACGACAACTGGACATGTTTTCGAAAGAAAAATCGTTGGAATTCTCAAATCCGAACTATCACAAACCAAAGTGACTCGAATTCTGAATGTGCCTCTATGACTGATCTCAAGTCTGGTAAAGGTTTCAAATTGTTGAATATTTTAACCGATGACTAGTACCAGGTCGGCCAAGAGTCACAACTGTTCGTCTAGTCCGATATATGGCAATAACTACGCGATGTCAAAGGCACAGTTTGACCTAAAACTGTGTTTAACTCTCACAGGTTTCACTGGATTACGAGTTTCCAGACAAATTGTTTACTGGGGACACAATCACGTTGGTCTTTACATCAGACGATCAGCAGTTTGCATTCCCCTCACATTTACGCATAAATTGTTTTGTTTAAACTGGAATTTGGAACATCAGTACTAAAGTTTGGAACTGTGGGATAGTGTAATGTTCAGTCACGAAATGTTAATTTTTCATTTTTATCAGTTTAATTTATGTAACAATTTTTGTGCTGAAGTTCTTAAAATTTTAACACTCAACTCTCAAAAACGTTTTTGTTATCACAGTTTTCAATCTATTTTTTTCTGGCAAAGTATGCAGTTTCATATAATGAATGTGGCTTTAAACGAGAAGTAAAAATAAAATCAATATATAAATAAAATGATTGTAAAAATTTATTTAAGATAAATTATTTATTGAGCTTTTATTTTACTGATTGAGCTTCGGTTTCATTTTTAATTTACTTCTCCGGTTGTTTTAAATAGATTTAAGTTGCGCAAAGAGATTAAATTTTTTGATAACAACCAAGCATCTTTCTTTGTATGATTCACTTGCAATTTATCAAGTCTTTAATTTCTTTCATCCATAAGCTGAAAGTTAGGCTCTCTTATGACGAAATGTAAATAGTATTAGATAACGAAACTACCAGCAGTTGACGGTAAATAAATGCAACACACGCAAAAAATATTTGGCAAAGAGTCAGGTTTGGTACACGCCAAACTGTTAAGAAAATAAACTTTAATGTTACGTAACTCGAATTACAACGTTCTTCTTCATTCTAGAAATTCATTTCCTTCTTAATTAGAGCTTCAGAATCAGAAAAGGAATGTTAAATTATGTGGAGAAATACACTCGTATTGAAAAGATTCTGACATCGAGTAATTTTTCTTGAAAAATAATAACTAAATAAAAAAAAATATGCAACTGAAGTTGAAAAATCTATTTTCCTTTAAATAAAAATTGAAAAACATTTGCAATTAAGTAATAAAAAAAAAAAAAAAAAAAGAAAAGAAACCGTTTGTTCTAATACTATACTCTACTATACTACGTAGAAAACTGAATACTAACAAATGAGAAGCAAATTACGAAACAAAATTTACCCATAAATCAATTATTCTTCAAAATATGAGAAATGCTTGAAATAAGTAGTCAAAGCAGGATTGTCATGAATTGAAAATGTAAATAAAAATATGAAGAGAGAGAATAAGAGCTTACATATCTTCAGAAGGCATATTAAGTTTATATAGGAGCAGATTTATTCTCAAAGGGAGACATATGGTTGGGATTTTATAGTACACTATTTGTCACCCTAAATATAACACTATGTGGAAAACATCCAAACCACGCGAAATTTTCACCGTGAGTTTACCGGATGGACTATGTAAATATTTAGAGCACTTCAGTGCAGACGAACATTATAAGCCCCTGTAACACCTCAACCAAGCATTGGATGGAGAAGAAAGGCGCAATTTTGAAGAATTATAATTGCTTTTTCATGCATCTGTTTACGTGAGCACTCCAATGTGCCTCGAAGAAGAACATGAGCGTCATTCGAGCCCATTTCTGAGTTCTATAGAGGAAAAATTGTTGCCTCTAGAGAATGCAGAACATCCTTTCAAGAAAATGGTAACCATGTCAGACGTAACAAAACAACAGTGAAAAGAATCGATGAATGCAGGAGGAAACACCTAATAGACGACACCGATTGCACCCGCCTCGTCTTACCATTACACGCAATGACAATCATCTTGTATTTATAGTAGGGGTAGAAATATGTTCAGGAAATATAAAGGTTCATGAAAATAAATTTTAACGATTTCCCTTCTTTCCAACAAAACTATTTATGTTCTATTGAGAGGAATTTTTCTTATTAACTGATATTTAATTGTGAACATAAACTATGTCATCACATCAAAATTATTGCACAATTTCATTCGAATATTTTCGTGAATAATGCATCAAATTTGTATAAATTTAATGACATTTGATAAAATTTTAATCAAATAATAGCATACATAGCTTCAGCTTCGTTAATCATGTTAGCTTACCCTCACTAGTGATTCCTTTTAAAGTAGTTGACCACATTCGTATTGATTTTATCAGAGCAGTACTGATTCTTAGTCTTTTATCCTGGCTTATAGTAAAATGTAATCAGTACACAAATATGTTCAGGTTTGGAAAGACAGAAACGAATTCGCTTATCATAATGTCAAGTATCTGATTTTTGAAAACGTAATCTTTAATCAACTCCCACGGAATTTCATCAAATCACCCCCACAAAATGAGTTGCTACTAAAATCCAATAATTCTTCTGAAAATTTGTTTCAAAACAAAATATTTAAGAAAGTGTAAGTGAAATGTTATGATATCAAACTTGTTTCGATAACATTCCCTTTGTTACATATGTTTTATAAATATATTTCATTTTTATTTCATTTAGTTTTAGGTAATGCATAAGCTAAACCAAAGGTACTATTACTATCATAACAATTTTTTATTCGTTTTAATTAAGGTGAACATGCGTTTCCAATTATCCAGATTTTCAGTTTTTGAAAAATGATCATCTTTCCTTAAAGTTTATTCAAATAATATTTATTAGCATATATGAAAAGTAAATTTAAAGCAACAGAAATGTTTATAATGTTTTTTTTTTTCCTACGATTCACGTAACAGTTCTTCTCGGCTTATACATTTAGTTTGTATAAGACGAGAAAGACGTGTAACGTGTTCCATAATCGTTTTAGAAATATGGAACACGTTAGATCTTACTGTATATTTTTCTTTTACGAACGAGCTTGAACTCTACTGAAACGTTCTTTGTCTGATATTTTCCTAATTTCGAAAACTTGATTTTAGAGCCTTAGCTCTAAGTCATACAAGCGACTTGCTCAATTCAACCTTGCCACTTTTTCATACTAAGAGTTTTCTAGCAGTCATTGCGTTGGTCAGCGTTAAGGAACTTCCCTCCGGGTTACCAAAACGAGTTTCAGATGGATTTTTTGCCTTCATACTATTACAAAAAAAAAAAAAAAAAATGGTTTAGAATTCTCATATTAATTGAGAGAAAGAAAAGATAATGTTTTTATGTTAATATAAGATTTTTGTCCTAAAATTCCAATTAATAAATTTAATTGATAGCAAATGCATTACGTGAAAATTTTAGCATTCGGTTAAAAAGATTATTGATGTTATTACAAAGTGTGCGAATGTGCACAAATTTTAACAATTTTCTTCTAGAACAACCTCATACTAGGTTCATATTAGATTTATAGAACAATATTTATTTATTTTTTAAGATTGAAAAAAACTATAGCTGGTTGAAGCTCCATTCGAACGGAGGAAACAATTATAGTATTTTATGACTGCTTTCATGGCCCACAACCAAATTAATAGTAAATTTCAAAATTCCATCATATAAACTTTAATAATTATAATGATGTGGATTATTTATAAACATGTTGGTCCATTTCCTACGTCAATGTTTCAATCTATGCAGAAGGTCACTTAATTGAATTCTGTCATATAATTCTCACCTGACATATAATCTATTAACTTGAAATTGATCTAATAACACGTTTTCATTGTGTATGGATTAAAAATTAAAAATAAAATTTCTTGAGTTGTGAAGGTTAGGAATTGTTAAGTTCATATAGATAAAAAGAAGAATATATATAATTACGTATTGTTAACAAACGTGTTATTTAAATGAAAAGATTTTTCATTATATTTGTCGACTTCTATGTGAGTTAGGAATAAAAAAAAAACTGTTTTGAAGAAAAGAAAATACTGAAAAAATTCCTTCTAAGAAAAAGATCCGTTTTTTCCCTCTCTTATAGCTCAAAGCTCTTTTTTTAGAATACTCCACTCCATTTCAGGATGTCAAAATGATCATTGTCAAGATTTAGACTTGATGAAACAAACCCTGACCTGCAGAGATAACGAGTAACATTTTTTTTTTACTGTGTAATTTTATTCGTGGCTTTCTTTCCGGAAAGCTATTTCCCCTTCTTTTGAAGTTGTCATAATCAGGAAATTCGATATGAAATCTTAGTTAAATTAGCTCCCATAATTTTTATGAAGGAGTTAACAACATCTGTTTTTTTTTTTTTTTTTTTTTTCATTATGTTTCAGGTACATGTGTTTTAATTATTGCAAGATGTTCAATTTTAATTGATTAGTTGTTTCTTCTTTTTAATATGATAGAAAAACATCCTTTTTAATAAAACCAGTTCAATCAGTCCGAAGAAAATTTAGTAAGAAATAAAATTGTATGACTACATATGGTTGGGTTGGGTTTTATTAACGTCGCACTAGAAACAGCATGAGGGCTATTGGCGAAGGACCTCTAAATTTTGAACATCGGTCAAGTGACAAGAACGACACCCGAGCTTGCACTCCGTCTCCTAACTTTTACACCACGCCAACGGGAAGACTTTGAGCCTCACCAGATTAAACGTGCATCAGCCCCGGGTACACGGCGGATCTTAAGTGGCACCAAGGCTCTGACCCACGACTCAACGAAAACCATCGACTTTAAGTCCGCGACCATTGCCACTGAGCTACCGTGGCCACATGACAACATATGAGAGCTTACGTTTTGTACATAGAACTGTATAAAATTGAAATTTTTCGAATTCATGAATATAAATAAAGAAATGTTACTCTCTATTTCTAAAAATATTCGTCTAAATAATTAATCATATTGAAACAAATTTATTTATATTCTAGCATATTCAAGTGTTTGGTTAGTTTTTAAGAATTTGAATGATGCAGTAAAGAAGAATGGGGGGGGGGGGCCGTTGAGATTCTTAATCGTTTCAAATAATTCCTACACTTATTTCCCAGACCGATCTTTATTTTGTAGTTTTTCGTTAACGAAGGAAGAATACGGTGAAAAAATTAAAAATTTTTTTTTCCTGAACAGAAACATAATATGAAATGGATATTCTATCATGAATCTTACAGATTTTTTTAATTCTACATAAAAAAAATTCCGAAAAAGAAATATTGCTATTTGAATTATTAAGAGTACATTAAAATTCTTTCAGATCTAAAATACGTATTATCCAATTTAGCACATTTCTTTTTAACACTTACAAACCAATTGATAAATAGTTACATACTAGACGGCTAAAAGGAGCCAAGGAGGAGGATTTCTTCCAACTTCAGACATAATTATTAAGTGCAACTCCTTTGAAAATTAAGAGACGATAAGTGTGTGTGTGAATGATTCAAAATGTCATAAAATTCTATTCTTATTGGAGTTTAAAATTTTATTCTGCATAAAAATGTGCAAAACAAATGTTTTTGAAATTTACCTTTATATCAGCTTAGATTTATTTTTTCAAACCCCATGCCGATTTTTCAAACTCTCTTTCAAAAATAGAAACTAATAAAGCGTCATGTCTTTGGACTAGTTTAAGCATAAGAGAAAAACTATTTCTGAACCATCAAAACAATTTACAGTCTTTTTCATAGAGTACATTTTGTTGACATAGACTAATACACTTTAAACTTCTTAAAAACTTATCATAAGTTTAAAAGGCACTTCAACTTTTACTTTATCTTGCTTTTATATTTTACACATTCTATTCTATTTTTAAAAATTCTGAATTTTTGTGATACTATATATTTTCTAATTAATAGCGAGAATTTTTCCTTCGTGGAACTTATAAAGGAATTTTCTTAATAACTTTAAAAAATTTCTCTCTTATTTGCTAATTTCTCTCTCTCTCTCTCTCTTTTCCCTGAGTAAAAATAAAAAAATAAACAAAAATTGTAGTTTGCCTAGTCTCGTATTTCATCTTTTCTTTCTTCAACGAAAGGATATAATTTGTCAAGTAAACTGCAAATTTATGATAAAAAAGACTATTTTACCGACTTTTCCAAACGTATTAAATAGTATATGTATCCGACATGTTGATGAACGAAATAATCATTACTGTTGACAAAATGCAACGAAGAGAAAACAGTTTCTTCTAAGAGAACACAACTTAAATGTAGTTAAAAAGACTTTTTAGTTGCAGTTACAAAACCTTTCCAAGGCTGTTCTGATTCATTTCTTGATTAGGCAAAATTACTCAAAATACATGCGTTAACTATGAGACATAAATTTGAAGATATCTTTCGTGATATTACTCTAGATTTACAATTGCTCGTTATTATAAGTGTCTTTAGAACAGTGACTAATAATACGTGAATGCTCATAATAATTAGGTTCAAAGCATTAAAATAATCAACTAAAACGGGTTGATTACAAATTGTTAATAAAACTTTCAAATTTCTTTATGTCCACTTGTCATTAAAAATTATTTCAATAAATAATTTTCAAACAGCACTTAATTAATGATATTATTAACTTATGTGGATTTCATGAAAACTTGGTAAAATCATATTTATATATGTGAGTTACTTTGCTGCTTTTAAAAATACAAAATTTCTTAAGCAATAAAGGTTAACGATTTAAATAATTACTTTTTTGCTTAAAAACTTTATAAAAAAATTTGTACTGTCGCGAATTCAATTACGGATCAATTAAACAATATTCTTTACATATTTTAATGAGAAAACTTTCACCACTTTACTCATATCAATATTTCACAAACACGTTAATTTTGCTGGAATTATATAATGAGTTTCTTTTTCTTTTATGAAAAAGAAAGATTTTGGTAAAGTAAATCACTTTGTTGCAATTTTTCATAATCTAATTTACGTCACAAATGACATATACTATTATAAACCTTTAGAACCATTCAATATACATTGTTGGTCATTAAAATGACCTGCAATATGTTGCAATGACCAATAATATACGAAATACCGTTCTCGAATATCAATGAATAAATGAATCCTTAATTAGTTATTATAAACTAGTATGTGACCTTTAAGGGAGAACATTTCCTTCATCGGATTTTCGGGTTTGATCATTTCCTAAGTTATTGGAGATAATTGCATGAAAATTTGGATTTACTGCTCTCAGGATAAAAACTCCTCAAGACTAAAAGACTTCTAATGTTACAATTCACTTTTTCTGTTTTTAATAATTCGTATCTTTTTTAATAATAACATTACCTTTTTTGAAACTTTTATATATTTAGAACTAGAAAATAATTATCTATACATTTGATTAAACATTTCTGAAAAACGTCAAATTATTTTTATATTGTAAAATGTTTGACACTCAAAAAATGTCATCCATGAGGAGGCAACTCTTCCTATGTATAGAACTTAATTAATTTATCTACTAACATCATAAAATTTAGCTTTCTCTGAGCTACGAGTATTAACAATGATATCAATTTAGTCCTGCTACAATGAGAATTAGTTGCAATAAAGAATGTGTCTCTCCCCCCCCCTTTTTTTTTTGTAGATTGTACGTACTATATGAAACACTATGTGAGATGATAGGTTGAATTTCTTTCTTGCTAGCTTTCTGACGCACAAACTCTGTATCTTAGATTTCACTCTCGCTGGAGAGAAATCATTTTTACTATTTATAGACTTAGCTATTTTAACTATTTTAGTATTTTTGCTACATAAAAACTTTTATTTGAAACATTTTTTGGGACGAAATTTTGCCTCTTACACACTTTGGGCTTAAAAATAGCTCACAGTAGTATCTCTCATCCTTGCAACAAAACGCACTAACGTATCTTTCAACAGGCAATTATTCCGTTATAAATTCTTATGTGAGTAGTTGGCACGTCTCTCATAAGACAGTGTTTCAAAAACATCAGCTATGCTCAAGCGGCGTCATTGTCCATTTCTCTCTCTCTTTTTTTCTTATTTGTTCTTGTAAAAGTAAACGGGGAGCAAGTGGAACCCGAGGTATATAGAGAAGAAAAGAATTCTAACGTGAATCCTTTGTTTCATCATTCTCTTGCAACGGCTTGTAGAATGATTCGAAGAAAAATCATTTTACAGTAAGAACAGAACTAAATGACTCAAAACTCTACTTCAATCTATTTTTCACAACTTCGGTTTTTGGCCTTATTTAGCCAAAACATATTTTTTATTTGAATTACACGTTAACTCACGATATAGCTAGAACAGAGAAAATGATGAAAGTCCGATTATTCTTTTCAATTCTTTCAAAACATTCGGGATAATTTGTAAATATTTTCACTCAAAATATCTAGAATTTTTAAGGATAACTTTGAATAAACTGACATTAAAGTTTTTTAAAGTGGTTTAAAGTTTCTCTTAGTAAATTAACCAAAAAAATAATTGAAAATCATTCGACAGAAGAAAAGAATATCTAATTGAAACGTCATTGCGAAAAAGGTGTTAACTTCTGCGGGCTAGTAGCGACTACTGATTCGATGTATCCTGGTTTTTGCTCCTAACTATTAGCTTCTATCAATTACACTGAATATATTATTGCCCGAAATGTTTCAGCAACTTTTAGTTAAAGGTTGCAAAAAATAGTTATCACATAAAGTAAATGTAGTTTAGTTATGAATTTTAATTTGGATTCTGAAATATAAAAGAAACCAGAAATTTCTTTTAAAGGCGCCTCAGGGGGGTTAGATTTATCTTGACTGCAGAAAACGTACACAATTTTCAACGATATAATTCATTGAAATTAAAATTAATTATTTTGATATTTTTATTCATGCTTTAGAAAGGACTGAATTATCTAAGACATGTAAAATAATTAAAATACATTTTTAATTTTTTTTATGAATGTAATAAAATTTTCATTTAGGAAATTTGAACAGGCTTCACTGCGAGCAAGATCTTTTGTAAACAAATGGATCTAAAGACTTGCAATAAATTGATTTAAAAAGTCAAATATACTTTCCTTAATGTATATCTATGACAAATTAATTAAAAGTTAAATAAATATTTTTTTAAAAATTAAAATATTTCAAACTTTTAAAAATTTCAAAAGAAAATATTTTCTTACTTTATAAAATTATATATATATATATATATATATATATATATATATATGACACTAAATTTAGGTACAGTTTAAGGAGTGTATTATACTTATAATACTTACAAAATTTTAAGCGTATAAGTATAACAGTTTTTGAAATATCCTGTGCGTAAGTGAAAAAAAGTCAAACTAAAAAAAATGCATTTAAAATTTAAACACTCAATTATAAAATTAAATTTTGATACTTGCGTATTAAAAGGGCCCAGGATGTTAAAATTTCCCTTCAGTTTGCTCCGGCAACTATCTTTCTTTATTTTTTTACCATTTGGTTTGCTCCAAGAGTCTCAAAAATGATTCCACGGTTTGTTCGTTTTTTTTAAAATGATTGGGTTCGAAGTTTACCATGCCAGTGATAAACCTACATTTCAAAATTTTTATGCCATATTTCTCTAAAATAATAATAGTATTTGACCTTCATCATAGTAAATGTTAGTGGCCAGATTTGAGGCAGTCTCTAAAAATTGAACACCAGAACCAATCGACTTTTGTAAAAATTAACAGATATAGACTTTTATCTCAGTTGTTCATCTTGCCAAGCTTCCTACTAAATCATCCTAATGCTTAAAAAAATTTAATGTGGCTTATTAAACAAAATAAATTGAAACACACGTTGAATTCGAAAATGCGTGGGAGTGGCATGTCCATTTAAATGCTGATTTTACGAAAACATACTGTACAATTTTTTGAATAAGTTTTGAAGTTTTTTGAATTTCGTCAAATGGTTTGTATCAAAATGTTCAGTATAAAATGTGAAACAATATAAAGTTTTCTCAAAACATTTGAAGTTTAATAACCCTGAGAACCCTTAAAAATAATTAAATCCACTTTTTCGTGACTCAAATCCCCACATCTCTCTCTTTTCCTTCACAATAAAAGTATCAATTATCTTAAAAAGGATTAATCACTTATTTCCCTAAAAATGCATTGAATTTCAGCCCAAACTGTTAGGGAATACAAGTACGTTTTAAGTTAACTTGGGGTGAAACAAAAAAGTAAAAAGAAATGCAACAGTCACAAAAATTACGAATTTATTTAGAATTTTAAAACATTTTTTAACTAATTAACAACTTTTCACTATAAAAAGGCTTCTGTAACTGTCAAATCATTAAAATTTTCATTAATTAAATGAATAAGTTATAACGAGAAATAACCTTCGAATACTTGCCTTATTTATATTTTAAACTGGGAAAATAAATTATTTGCAAATGAAAGAGACTAACCTTTTGAAAAGAAAGTAGCTCTTCCATTCGGATCAATGATGTAATGAAGAACAGATAATAATCATTCACAAGAAGGAGAAAAAGAAGGATAAGAAATTTCTACGTTTATTAAATGATTACCAATCATCAAGTTTCAATTCTATTTTCTAGTAATATATTACTTTTATTGGAGCAACTGTAAAAAGAAATGTCTTATTTTCATATAATGAGACCTGTTTTTACATTATTTTTTCTCTTTTCTGCCATATTTCTTATATATATATATACTTATCTTTACACATTTAGATATTTATAAAAAGAGATAAAATTCTGGAGAACTTGAAATTTAATTGCACACTTTGTACATAAGCAACAATTTCATTTTTATTTTAATAAAAATAAAAACAAAAATTGTTGTTTTTGTATATACATGCTTATGTACTTGTTTATGTACATAAAAAACATAAAATTTCTGTAAATATTAAGATGACGGATAGTAAGTAATAGGTGATTTTGCCCTACTAATCTTATAATATATTTTTATTTATACATGCAAGAAAAAAAATATTGACGTACAAAAGGTATTGACAATTTAAAAATAGATATCAAAACGAAAAATAGATAAATATCTTTATATACAGACGCATAATCCTGAAAATAAATTATTTTCTTTCTTTTCAGATTTAACGAAACTAAGCATGATGCATTCCAAAACGACATTTTACGGGTCGATAACCAAACCAGAAATCATTCCAAACGATCGTCTACAGAATCGCCCCAAGATAATGGATATCTCACATTCATCGATGAACTTCTTAAAAATTATGATAAAAGAGCGTGGCCAACATTTGGAAAAAGTAAGAAAACAGATAGCAAAATACTTTTAAAATTTCACAGCGCTTTTAATTCATTCTCTCAATAAAAATGGACAGATTTTGAGCTACATTCAACAAGAAAAATTGTAATGCAATACAAAGAATGTATGTGAAATTTTAAATCAATACACTTTCTTTTCCCTTTTAACTATTTTTATAAACATTTTTTTTTTCTTATTTCAGATTATCCAACCATCGTTACAGTAAATATTTATATCAACAGCATGGGATCAGTCAGCGCTGCAAATATGGTATGTTCAAATTATTGTTTCAGCACATAGAGAAAAAGGACTGCATGAATGTGGATGGTCCTTTCCATCAGAATGCGCGCGCGCGCGCGTGCACACACACACACATCATATCAGTAGCGCAGATGTTCCAGTTTCTCGCTGCTGGCAGAATTGGATACAAGGAAGTTGCAACATGGGCTATTCGCGAAATTTCTCTTGACTAACATCTGGGTTTTCTTTCAGGCTTAATATTTAAGTTTCCAGCTTCGTCTTAATCAAATGAAACAAGTGAACAAATTAAGCGATGATACAAATTAAGTGAATTTTAGAAGTGGAGTGAATAGATATAATCAAATTTTATAAAAACGACAGAGAACTGAATTGAATGATAATAATAACAATCTAATAAGATTAGTGTAATACGAATGGTGTTAGTAAGATGTTCAGAAGTCTTCTTGCGTGTCTGTTTGATTTGTTGAGATTATGACCCAACGTTGTCTGATTGCTTCATTACTTGAAGGATATACACGCATCGTATTCAGGTAAGCGTTTTCCTTGATATATTATAGAAGTTGTTAGTACTCGCGGAAAGAGATATTAAACTTTTTGAAAGCCTTACCCTTATTAGAGCATTAACAAACTCTATTTTGAAGTATAACTGAATATGGAATTTGAAGTTGAAATTTGAATTTTGTGATAAGTAGGGAAGATCGAAGAATTGTCCGGCAAGCGCGAAGCAAACCAATTGCCCCAACTCCGATCATTATACAAACCGTGCTGCTCTTTTTGCATCATCCTGTAAGTGCCAGCATAACAGACGTCTGCATGCTTCTAAATTACTTCCATGGAGAGATTATTACGGATATTGCTCCAGACCAACAACGTAGCCAGAGACTGCCATGGTGCCATGAAAGAGTAACACGGAGCCCCGTGGAATGGCAGCCTCTCATCTACAATGATAAATCTCGCTTTTGTCTTGGTGAGAATGAAAACTGCACTCGTATGTGGAGAAAACGCCGTCAACCCCAAGATCGACGATTTGTTGTCACATATCGAGATAGTAAGGTGTATTTGTATGAGATGCGATTTCGTACAACACCCAATCACCGTTGGTCTTAATCACAACTACTTTGACGGCCCAAAGGTACGTCAGTGAGGTCCTTCGACCAATGGTCATTCCTTTTTTGTGAATATACACAGCCCAGTCCTTTATTTCAACAAAACAACGCTCCTGTTCATATCGCTGCCGTCTTAAGATCTTGCCTCACAGCCATAAACACTATGCCGTGACCAGCAGCAACGCCAGATCGGTCGTCCACAGAAAACTTATGGGATGCTAGAGGCCATTATGTTAAGACTCCACCACTTCCATAAAATTTTCAAAATTTTCAACATCTTTATGCATGGGATGACTTGAGTCAAGACGCCATTAAGAGCATCTATGATTCCATGCCATTACATGTGGCAGAATACTTTTGAAATAAAGGCTGCCCAATATCCTATTGAGAGTTGTAGTGATTTTTTGTATTTTAACCAATAAATTTTGTCATACCCATGCTCAGTTTTTAATAATTTATTGTTGGTGGGGAGTACTAATTTACTTTCAAATACCATTTTAATCTGACAATCCTTCTCTCTCTCTCTCTCACCTCTCTCTTTCTCTCTATATATATATATATATATATAATGATGATGATAGTATTGTGTGTTATTAGTATTATTTGTGTGTGTGTGTGTGTGTGTATATATATATATATATGTATGTATGTGTGTGTGTGTTTATAACTAGTCGTCTATTGCCCTTTTATAACTAAAATTAAAATTATTTTACTTTTTTCCAGCACTTGTAGGTCATATGTTATTGCTGTATAGCTATAAAAAGATACAGTTATTTTTAATACATCAAAATAAATATCAAATAACGTCAGTTATACAACAGTAAAGCCAGGTTGAAGATTTTAAGTAAAAAATAAAATAAATCAATGTTGAATTTTGTTGCTTGGTGAAATGAGCTGCCACAAAATTATATTATAATAACGGGGGGGGGGGAATTATTATCGATTGGGAGAACTTTAAGAAATGAGATAGAAAATTTTATCATAACCATAATACTTTGTTTTCACATTTCAAACTATATGATATTATATTGAACAGAGTTTTGGTCTTTAACTCAGATACATTTTTCGACTTTAAAGTTTAATATATGATCTCTTCACAAATGAATTTCGTTTCATTCGAATTATATTTGAATTATATGCTAAAAAAACGTAGGTAAAGAAATTCTTTCTCTAACCCTTACCTTCGACTATTCTCCACTCTTATAAAGACCTATAATTAGAGAAAATGTTCATTTTAAAAACGCTTATAAAATTACATACAATATTTATTTTTATCATATAGCAGTTATTAAAAACTCCATTCACTGTTATAAATTTAAAGCAGGGATCAAGGACTATTTGGAAAATTCTAGATTATTTTACTCAGTAAAATATCAACTTAATAAAATATGAAGTACAGTTGAAACAGAATAGCAAATCTATTAAAAATCGGAAACAAAAATCAGACATCAAGGTTTCGTTGATGTAAAATGTAATTTTATTCCCTTACTATTTGAAAAAAAAAAAAAAAAAAAAAATCCTTCATTTCAAATTATGACAATTGTTGTTTCTATAAATCTTAATAATTGAAAAATTGAATAAATGTTGACTTTGCTTTTCATTATTAAACTTATTCATAAATGTCCAGTAGATATCTTTACAATGCGAGCTTAATAAAAGTTCTAGTTCTTTAATAGTAAAAATATAATAGAACGAATATAAACCTTCTATTCATTTTAATGTCAAGAAACTCAAATAATCCCTGATAGTGACCTTATTATATGTATGTGAGATTTCAAAACTGATTAGATATCCTTTGTAAAGAACTAACCAAACCCACGAATCAGACTACGCAATTTTCAATCTCGAATTTCTACTCTATTAAATGAACTTTTTCAATGTCAAAACTGCGTCAAAATATATAACTGGCTTGTTCAACGAAATTTTAACAAACAGGAACTAAAAACTAGGATTGTCACACAGCCTACTGACAAAACCTACTCAAAAAGTTATCAAATGAGTTTCGAAAATATTACCTTCCGGAAAACAAGTACCAGTAGCCTGAGCGGGAAAAAAAATTCTTTCGTAGAGAACATCGTTAATAAGAGTAACATAATTACCTTTGTTGCTAGTAAATTTGATGATAACCAATAATAGATTTCCTTGTTTCATTATTATTCTTGTATTAAATACGAAATCTAATGATAATACTTATGATTTCGCATTTATTTTTTACATTTTTCATTTTAATTTGATTGGTTTAATTTTTAAGTTTAGAGCAAACCTACAATATTATTTTCATTATTAAGAATTGAATGCAATTTAAGAGCATCTATTCACATGTAAACAATACCAAAATTCAATTCACAACATGAAAGCAATATTTTGTTTTAATCATAAAAGAGGACATTTAACTTACTAATTTTTTCCAGCTTTATCAAAACACATTATTGAGATTACCATCTCTGGTTTAGGGAAGGAATCTAAATCCAGATTGGAAATACTTTTTTCTGACAAAAAATCTTTATTATATTTAACATATTCTGATTTTTTAAACGTGTCAAGAGAGCTCATATATTTCGTGTTGAATGATTAAGTTTTGTTTAAACCATTCACTTTTTCCTTACACGCTATTAATTTATGTTTCGTCTCATGTATATACTTTTAACAAAAAAAATCAGAAATAACCTAAAGAGACTGAATACTTTTTAGTACTTTATCTTTCTGAAATTACAATCTTAATGATTTGAGCAGTGGGTCCCTAAACGATACTACCCCCCCCCCCCGGGGGGGGGGGGGGGGGGTGGGGGGGGGGGGGGGAGTGGGGGGGGGGGGGGGGGGGGGGGGGGGGGGGGGGGGGGGGGTTTATAAGCCTTTAGAGACCATTCAATATACATTGTTGGTCATTGTTAAAATGACCTGCAATATGTTGCAATGACAATAATATACGAAATACCGTTCTCGAATATCAATGAAGACAAATGAATCGCAATTAGTTATTGCAAACTAGTATGTGACCTTTAAGGAGAAACATTTCCTTCATCAGATTTTCGGGTTTGATCATTTCTAGGGTGTGGAGATAATTGCATGAAAATTTGGATTTACTGCTCTCAGGATGAAAGCTCCTCCAAAGACTAAAGACTTCTATGTTACGATTCACTTTTCTGTTTTAATGAATTCGTAATCTTTTATTAATAACGTTACCTTTTTTGAGAACTTTTATATATTTGGAGACTAAGAATGTTATCTATGCATTTGAGTTAAAACTGTTTCTGAAACGTCAGGTGTTTTTTATGTTGTAAAGATGTTTGGGCAAAATCGTCCATTGAGGAGACAGCTCTTCCTATGTATGGAGACTTGATTGTTTATCTGCACAACATCGTAAAAGATTTGGCTTTCTCTGGGCTACGGTGGTGGCTGGTAATCAGTCCTGCTAAGTGAGGTGGTTTGCAGTAGAGATGTGTCCTCTCCCCCCCTTTTTTTTGTGTTATTTTTTGTGCTATATGGAAACACTAATGTGAGGGATGATGGGTTGATTTCTTTCTTGCTGGCTTTCAGTACTTTCGACTCTGTATCTTAGTTTCATAATGAATCATTTCTATTATAGACAGCTATTTTAACTGTTACAGTATTTTTTGCTACATAAAACTTTTATTTGTGAGAACGTTTTGGGTTGAGGAATTTTTGCCTCTTACGCTTTGAACTTAAAAATGGCTCTGAGTAGTATCTCATCCTTTGCAACAAACACTTGTGTGGCATGTTTCAGCGAACCCCGGTGTTCGTTATAAATTCTTATGTGAGTAGTTGCGTCTCTCATAGAGACAGTTTCCTAAAACATCAGCTATATGAAACGGCGTCATTGTCCATTTCTCTCTCTTTTCTTATTTGTTCTTGTAAGTAAACGGGGAGCAAGTGGAACCCGGTATATAGGAAGAAGAATTCTAACATTGAATCCTTTGTTTCATCGTTCTCTTGCAGCGGCTTGAGATGATTCGAGGAAATCATTTACAGTAAGAACAGAACTAAATGACTCAAAATACAACTGATATTTTCACAACTTCGGTTTGGCCTTATTTGGCATGAAACATATTTTATTTGAATTACACGTTAACTCACGATATGGCTAGAGCAGAAAGATGATGAAGTCCGATTATTCTTTTCAATTCTTTCAAAACATTCGGGTCCCCGTAAATATTTTCATCAAAATATCTAAATTTGCAAGGATAACTTTGAATAAACTGAGCGATTAAAGTTTTTTAAAGTGGTTTAAAAGTTTCTCTTAATTAAATTAACAAAAAAAATAATTGAAAATCATTCGAGCAGAAGAAAGATATCCTGAGTGAAGAACGTCATTGCGAAAAGGTGTTAACTGCGAGCTGAAGTAGCGACTACTGATTCGATGTAATCTGGTTTTGCTCCTAACTTTATTGGCTTCTATCAATTACACTGAATATATTATTGCCCGGAAATGTTTCAACCGCAGTTAAAGGTTGCAAAATAGTTATCACATAAAGTAAATGTAGTTTAGTTAATTTTTAATTTGGATTCTGAAATATAAAAGAAAGAAACCAGAAATTTCTTTTTTTAAAGGCACGCAGAGGGGTTAGATTTATCTTGACTGCAAACATTACACAATTTTCAACGATATAATTCTGAAATTAAAATTAATTGTTTTGATATTTTTATTCATGCTTTAGAAAGGACTGGATATCTAAGACATGTAAAATAATTAAAAATGCTTTATTTTTAATTTTTTTTTATGAATGTAATAAAATTTCATTTAAATTTAGACAGAGAAAATAAGAAGGCAAGATCTTTGTAAACAAATGGATCTAAAGACACAATAAATTGATTTAAAGTCAAATACTTTCCTTAATGTATATCTATGACAAATTAATTAAAAGTTAAATAAATATTTTTTTAAAAAAATTTAAAGATATTTCAAACTTTTTAAAAATTTCAAAGAAATGTTGCATATTTACTTTATAAAGGTTATATGTATGTATGTAATATATATATATATATGTATGTGACACTAGATTTGGGTTACAGTTTGAGTGTATGCTTATATTGCTTACAGGTTGCAAGCGTATAAGTTATATTTGGTTTTGAAATATCCTGTTAGTAAAATTGAAAAGTCAGGCTAAAAGATGCGTTTAAAATTTGAAACACTCAGTTATAAGATTGATTTTGATACTTGCATTAAAGGTTGAGGATCTTAAGAATTTCAATGGTTGCTCCGGCAACTATCTTTCTTATTTTTACCGATTGGTTTACTCCCAGAGTCTCAAAATGATTCCACGGTTTGTTCGTTTTTTTTTTAAAATGATTGGGTTCAGCTTTGCCTACATGCAGTGATAAACCTACATTTCAAAATTTTGGCATATATATATTTCCTCTAAAATAATAGTATTTGACCTTCATCATAGTAAATGTTAGTGTGGTTGAGGCAGTCTCTAAAGTTAACACCAAGACCAATCGACTTTTGTAAAATTAACGGATATGAACTTTTATCTCCAGTTGTTCATCTTGCCAAACTTCCCTACTAAATCATCCCTAATGCTTAAAAAAAAATTTAATGTAAACTGATATAAAATAAATTGAAACACGTTGAATTCGAAAATGCAGTGGGAGTGGCATGTCCATTTAAATGCTTGATTTTACGAAACATACTGTACAATTTTTTTGAATAAGTTTTTGAAGTTTTTGTTCGTCAAATGGTTTGTATCAAAATGTTCAGTATAAAATGTGAAACAATATAAAGTTTTCTCAAGAAACATTGAAGTTTAATAGCCCTGAGAACCTTAAAATAATTAAATCCCTTTTTCGTGGGCTCAAATCACACATCTCTCTCTTTTCCTTCTATTAAAGTATCAGTTATCTTAAAGAGTTAATCTTACCTAAAAATGCGGCATTGAATTTCAGCCCAAACTTTGTTAGAGATACAAGTACGTTTTAAGTGTGAGTTGAGAAACAAAAGTAAAAGAAATGCAACAGTCTAAAATTGCAATTTATTTAAATTTTAAACATTTTTTTTTAACTAATTAACAAGCTTTTTCACTATAAAAGGCTTCTGTAACTTTATCGGAAATCTGAAATTTTCAGGCTGGTCAAATGAATAAAGTTATAACGATAACCTTCAGCTTTACCTTATTTATATTTTAAACTGGGAGGAAATAAATTATTTACAGATGAAGGAGACTAACCTTTTGAAAAGAAGTATCTTCCATTCGGATCAATGATGTGAAGAACAGATAATAATCATTCACAAGAAGGAAAAAAGAAAGGATAAAGAGATTTCACGTTTGACTAAGTGATTACCAATCATCAAGTTTCAATTCTATTTTCACAGTATTATATTACTTTTTTTGAACAACTGTAAAATGTCTTATTTTCATATAATGAGACCTGTTTTTTACATTATTTTTTTTCTTTTCTGCCATATTTCTTATATATATATACTTATCTTTACATTTAGATATTTATAAAAGATAAAATTCTGGAGAACTTATTTAATTGCACTTTGTACATAAGCAACAATTTCATTTTTATTTTTTAATAAAATAAAAACAAAAAATTGTTGTTTTGTATATACAATAACTATGTACTTGTTTATGTACATAAAAACAGCAAAATTTCTAAATATTAAGATGGTTAAGTAATAAGGTGATTTTGCCCTACTAATCTTATAATATATTTTTTATTTTATACATGCACAAGAAAAAAAAATGATGACGTACAAAGTGATGACAATTTAAAATAGATATCAAAACGAAAATAGATAAATATCTTTATATACAGACATAATCCTGAAATAAATTATTTTCTTTCTTTTCAATTTAACGAAACTAATGATGCACGTTCAAAACGACATTTTTTACGGGTCGATAACCAAACCAGAAATCATTCAAACGATCGTCTGAATCGCCCAAGATAATGGATATCTCACATTCATCGAACTTCTTAAAATTATGATAAAGGGCGTGGCCAACATTTGGAAAAGTAAGAAACGAAGATTAATAAAATACTTTTAAAATTTCTGACGCTTTAATTCATTCTCAATAAAATGGACAGTTGTCGCGTTCGGCGAGTGTAATGCAATGCAAAGTGTGTGTGGGGAATTTTAAATCAATACACTTCAACGCGCGCAACCCATTTTTTTATGAAACGTTTTTTTTCTTATTTCAGTTATCAACCATCGTTACGGTAAGTATTTATATCAACGGCATGGGATCAGTCAGCGCTGCAATATGGTATGTTCAGGTGTGTTTCAGCACATGGAAAAGGACTGCATGGAATGGATGGTCGGCGCTCCATCAGAGATAGCGCGGCCTCGATACACACACACATATCATATCGGTAGCACCAATTTCCAGTTTCTCGCTGCTGGCAAATTGAATACAGAGATTTACAACACATGTATTCGCAGAAAAAGGAACTATAGCGATAACATCTGGGTTTCTTTCGAATCCCAATATTTAAAGTTTCAACTAGATGTATTGATGAAACAAGTATTAAGACAAGAGTCAAGCGATACAAATTAAGTGAATTTTAGAAATTGGGTGAATAAGATATAATCAAAATTTTTATAAAAACGACAGAGAAATTTCGAATTGAATGATAATAATACTTTAATAAGATTAGTGTAAATACGAATGGTGTTTTAGTAAGTGTTCAGAGTCTTCTTTGCGTGTCACGGTTGTTGAGATTATGACCCAACGTTGCAATCTGATTTAGCACCACCATTGCCGGGATAACCGCGCATCGGCGTATTCAGGTAAGCGTTTACGTTTTCCTTGATATATTATGAAGAGTTGTTAGTACTCTGGAAGAGATGTTAGAAGCTTTTGAGAACGCTTACCACTTTAATAGAGCATTAACAAACTCTATTTTGATATAACTGAATATGGAATTTGAAGTTGAGGTTTTGAATTTTGTGATAAGTAGGGAAGATCGAAGTGTCCGGCAAGCGCAGAAACAAACCGAAGGAGGTACTGAGCTTTCGATCATTACTGGAAACCGTGCCTTTCTTTTGCATCATCCTGTAAAGTGCCAAGCATAACGAACTGTCTGCTTCAAATTTACTTCCATGGAGAAAAAAGTTACTTACCGGATATTGCTCCAGATAACAGCAGCTAGCCAGGACTGCCGGTGCCATGAAAGGTAACACTTTGAGCCCCGTAGATAACTCTCATCTACAGCATGAAATAAATCTCGCTTTGTCTTGGTGAGGCCAGAAGCATTGTGTGGAGAAAACATAAATCGACCCAAGGGATCGACGATTTGTTGTCACATATCGAGGATAGTGGGTGTATTTGTATGGGATGCGTTCGTACAACGCAATCACCGTTGATCCTTAATCGCATCTTTGACATTGGGTACGTCGATCCTTCGACCAATGTCATTCCTTTTTGTGGTCTGGCCAGTCCTTTATTTCAACAAAACTAACGCTCCTGTTCATATCGCTGCGAAGATACTGGATCGCGCCTCACGATACCAAACACTATGCCGTGACCGGCGGCAACGCCCAGATCGATTAGATCCTGAAAGCATGGGTTCACTAGGGCCGTTAATGTTAAGACTCCACACCTTCCATAAGTGCACAGGTACTACGCGGCATCTTTGTATGCGTGGGATGACGGGTCAGGAACCATGCATTAAGAGCATCTATGATTCCATGCCATTACATGTGGCAGAATACTTTTGAAATAAAGGCTGCCCAATATCCTAGTAGTTGAGTGATTTTTGTGTACAACCAATAAATTTTGTCATACCAATGCTCAGTTTTAATAATTTTATTGTTGGTGGGGAGTACTAATTTACTTTCAAATACCATTTTAATCTGACAATCCTTCTCTCTCTCTCTCTCACCTCTCTCTTTCTCTCTATATATATATATATATATATAATGATGATGATAGTATTGTGTGTTATTAGTATTATTTGTGTGTGTGTGTGTATTGTTATTGTTGTTATTGTGTGTATATATATATATATGTATGTATGTGTGTGTGTGTTTTATAACTAGTCGTCTATTGCCTTTTATAACTAAAATTAAAATTATTTTTACTTTTTTCCAGCATTGGGTCATATGTATTTGCTGTGGCATAAAAGATACAGTTACAGCCCATCAAAATAAATATCAAAATAACGTCAGGACATACAGAAAACAGAAAGTATGGTTGAAGATTTTTAGTAAAAATAAAATAAATCAATGTTGAATTTTGTTGCTTGGTGAAATGAGCTTACACAAAATTATATAACATCAACTTGAGAATTATTATCGATTGGGGAGAACTTTAAAAAATGAGATAGAAAGGAAGAATTTTATCATAACCATAATACTTTGTTTTTCACACATTTCAAACTATGTGATGTTAAGATTGGAGTTTTGGTCTTTTAACTCCGAGATTGTTTTCGTTTGAGTTTTAATATGAGTCTTCACAGATGAATTTCGTTTCAGTTATATTTGAATTATGTGCTGAAAAAGGCATTGAGTAAAGAGTTAGCTTTCTCCTGACCTTACCTTCGACTATTCTCCTCTTATAAAGACCTATGATTAAGAAGAAGATGTTCGTTTTAAAGAGCAGCATAAAATTACATACAATATTTTATTTTGTCGTATAGCGGTTATTAAAACTCCGTTCAGGTATAGTTAAAAGCAGGGATCAGAGACTATTTGGAAAAGTGGGTGTGGCCTACTCAATGGAAATATCAACTTAATAAATATATTACAGTTGAAACAGAATAGCAAATGAAGTAAAATCGGAAACAAAATCGAACATCAAGGTTTCGTTGATGTAAAATATGAGTACATTCCCTTACTATTTGAAAAAAAAAAAAAAAAAACCTTCATTTCAAATTATGACAATTGTTGTTTCTATAAATCTTAATAATTGAAAAATTGAATAAATGTTGACTTTGCTTTTTCATTATTAAACTTTTCAATAAATGTCGGTAGATATCTTTTACACAGTACTTTCCCAGGCAATAAAAAGAGGACTAGTTCTTTGTAGTAAAATATAATAGAACAGATATAAACCTTCTATTCATTTTAATGTCAGGAAACTCAAATAATCCCTGATAGTGACCTTATTATATGTATGTGATTTCAAAACTGATTAGATATCCTTTGTAAAAGAACAACCAAACCCACGAATCAGACTGCACGCGATTTTCAATCTCAGAAGATTTCCTCTATTAGTGAACTTTTCAATGTCGAAACTTTGCGTCAAAATATATAACTACGAAGAAGCGTTGTGAAATTTTAACAAACGGGAACTAAACTAGGATTGTCACACAGCCTACTGACAAAACCTACTCAAAAAAGTTACAAATGAGTTTCGAAAATAATATTACCTTCGGAAAGAAACAAGAGACTACCAGTAGCCTGAGCGGAAAAAATTCTTTCATAAAAGGAACATCGTTAAATAGGTATTTATGATTACCTTTGTTGCTAGTAGATTTGATTGTTAACCAATGGATTTCTTGTTTCGTTATTGTTCTTATTAAATACGGGAATCTGATAAATACTTTATGATTCATTTATTTTACATTTTCATTTTTAATTTGATTGGTTTAATTTTGAAGTTTGACAGAGCCACCACAATATTATTTCATTGTGGGAATTGAATGCAGATTTAAGAGCATCTGATGCACTAACAAATATTCTTAAAGATTCGATTCAACACATGAAAGCAATATTTTGTTTAATCATAAAGAGGACATTTAACTTACTAATTTTTTTCCAGCTTTATCAAAACACAGTATTGGTTATCTGGTTTAGGGGAAGGAATCTGATCAGTTGGAATACTTTCACAGCAAAGAAATCTTTGTTATATTTAACATGTTCTGAGTTTTAAGAGCATTAGTCAGAGAGCTCATATATTTCGTTGAATGATTAAAGTTTTTTGTTTCTGAAGCCACATTCACTTTTCCTTACACGCTATTGAATTTAATGTTTCGTCTCATTATTTGTAATAAAATCAAATAACTAAAGGGACTGAATACTTTTGAGTACTTATCTTCTTGAAATTACAATCTTAATGATTTGACGGTGGGTCCCTGAAACTTGTTCTACTTATTG
>BMAW01104922.1:495476-513409 GCA_019974015.1 Nephila pilipes
CCCCCCCCCCCATGTGTATGTGTGGTGATATGTTGATAGCAAATAAATACGAGGGTCGTTCAAAAGCACTTGTAATTGAAGACAGATTAGCATCATTGAGGACTAAACTGCTGTTACCATTGGGTGCTACCATCTGTTAAAAGGAGCCGAAACAAACTTGATATTGATTTATTAGTTAGTTTTGATTTGGTAGTCTTTTGCTGTTAGTTAGTTGTCGACATCGATGATAAATGGATTCATCATTATGCAACGAAAATCAATAAAGAATCAGGACAAGGAATAGCTTCCGGTGAATCTGTTCCAAAGAAGGTGATGGTGATCTCTTCAGGCGGAAAAGTTATGAAGAAAAAATTTTAAGGAACCAAAAGCGTCATGATCACGATTACGAATAACTGAGACTTAGATAGCTATCGAGTGAATTATGATGCTTACTAAAAGCAAAGGTTTCTCGATGCTCCGAGCGTCATTTCTTGTATTTTCTAAGGACTCACTGAACGACCTATTAATAGAGATTTTGAAACTACATCTTTATTATTAGCACGAAGATCGGAGAAAACACATTCTGACATCTAGTGTACTGATAATAACGAATTTATTCACTTTCTCTCTCTTCCTTTCTGATTCCCTCTTTGATATCCTCTTTTTAACCATTACACATACACACATCATTATTTTTTAAATCTAAGTAACAATTATAATTAAAAAGATTACGACGCATTTTTTGTTATATTCAAAAGCTTTTTTAATGTTGAGATTTATAATAGGGATTAATTTTTTTTATATTTATTAAGAAAGTTATTAAAATTTATCTTATTAAGGGATTTATTCCTAAATTTAATTATGCAATATTCTCTATTTTTTGAGGTTCTATATTATAATCTTTCAAATTGTATTTATTGAACAAAAAGTTTATTGCATCCTTAATGAAATGAATACACATAGCCTCAAGTTTATTATAGCGCAATAAATAATTATTAATTAAATAAATTTCTCCTTTTTAATGCAAAATAAAAACTATTTAATTTTTTTAAATTTTTTTTTTTTTTTTTCAAAATTATCATTAAGTTCAAGAACTTTTTTCTTAGTATCTTTCTAATTTATTATTTTTTTCTTTTACCTTTCTTATCCCTATCCTTTCTCTTGAAAACACTATTATATTGTACTTAATACTTTAAAAAACTTATTATAGTAAAAATCTTTATAATGTCATTTTGTTCAATGTTTAGTAATATATATATATATATATATATATATATATATGTAGTAATGTTTAAGTTGTAAAAAGTACAAAAGAATCTTGTATATAATCTAATATCTTAAATTAATTGCCACATTGTATTGCATGAAACAAAAATATAATTCTGAATACATATGTATAAAGAATTATGATTTAATTATATAGATAAAAACATTAAACTATTTTTGAAAAATCTGAAACTATTCAGAAGATAAAGATTCAAGGAATGGAGAAAAAGTTACTTAAATTTGTTTTACATACGTATTTTTTTTTTTTTTTTTTTTGTACTTTTTATAATTCATGCACTATTACCATATATTTTCATACAAAAATATAGCTACATAGTGCCTATTTTGTAAGAATTTTGGGCATTACCAGATCATTACGACTTGTAATTCTACGCTTACCATTCTATATATACATCCAGTCACAAAAGTCAATATACGCCTATTGTAATAACGATATTTAAGAAATCATAAATATTTTTAAAAAGTTAAATTTACGGTAGATACGTTACATTTATAAGTAAAACTATATTTTATAAACTAAGTAATAAAAATCAAAATTATCTCTCCAGTTGATGCAAGAAACTGAAAAATTCACGTCTCGTGATTCTATATATGAGTACATGAGATGCTTTTGTAAAACGTCTCATGATTTCAGTCTCATTTAAGCAGAAACGAAACAACATTGCAAGTTCTTATTAAAAAGTGAATCTTGAGTTAAGCAATTTGCGTATTTGCTGTTCCCGTTAAAACGGCTCAACGAAAGGAAATTTGTGTTGATGCTCGGAATTTGATAATTCAGTTGAGAAGAAATAAAAAATCTTACTCTAAAAGTGCAAAAATTGTTGGGAAATATCGGTATACTTTCCAAACTATAATAATCAATTCTAAAAGAAACTGGACATGTTTTTAAAATTCTCATAAGAGGTTGCCAAAGATTTTGAATGATGGAGATTCTCGAGCAGTGATGTAGAGAGTGACGTTAAATCCGAAATTATCTGCTCCATACTTAAGGTAATATGTTGCTGCAACCACTAGCAAGAGTAGTTTTAATGAGGGAAACGAAAGACCCCTGTGATTTGAAGCAGAATTCCGCAAAGAAAACCCATCGACATAAAGATGAAATAGAGATGATGAAAAAAAAAAAGCTAAACTTCGATAATGAATATATCCATACAGATTTTAATTTGGGGGAAATTGTCTTTTTCACTGATGAGAGTAAATTTAATGCTTTTGGAAGTGATGGTAGAGGGGGGGGGAAGCGGCAGAGCAGAAGCGAAGAATTCAAACCTATAAATATTTTTCCATCGGTAAAGTATGTTGTAGAAGTCATGATTTGAGGGTCAATGTTGGCTGCTGGTGTTAAGAAATTAACCTTTATTGAAGGTATGTTGTATCGTTTTGAAGATATTACAAAATTACGGGCAAGAATCTGTTCATAGCTTACAGATTTAAAGTCATTGAATCTTTCAGAATCATAACGATACAAAACACAAAGAAAATATCAATGAAAGAATGGTTCCTACACAAAATACCTGCCAAACTTCCTACCTGTCCTCAGTCGCCATATTTGTAGTCGACTGAATACGTATAGGATGAACTTAGCAGAAGATTGTCCGAACTAAATAGATCGCTTAAAAAATACATTAATGTAAGCGCTGTCTAATATTCACCAGATACCATAGAAAATCTTAACGCTTCAATGCCTAGGAGATTGCAAGCCGTCGTCGATTCACAAGGCCAAGTTGCACGATTTTAAATTATTTTCAATAGCATAAATTATGAAAAATTTTTCATTCTGTATAAAATGATTTTCATTACATCAATTTTTTTTTCTTTTACCAGTTTAAAGTATTTTTTTTTCTTACATAAATGTGAGAACGCATTTACTGAGAACTGATTTAGAAATCGAAGTGATTATTTAGAATGTAAAAATTATCTAAAGTGATATGCAATAATATAAGAATTAAAGGATTCATTATTTTATTCCAGAAACTATTTCATGTACATGAATCAATGCGAATATCAAAAATGACAAAGGAAAAAGTTATTAGATATGAGACAAATCCAACCGATTTCTGAATTATTAAAATGGTACAAGAACATAATTATCAACATTTCTTAAAAAGTTAAATTAGTTTTATTAGCTGTTTAAAAAATGGATTGCATCTGCTCTTTTTTTTTTTTTTTTTTATTGAGTCAACTTCGATCAAAAAATAAATGATTAAAAATTGTTAGTGGCAATATAACACTTCTGTTAATTTTCAAGAGCAATGAACAAAGAAAACTTATATACTAAAAAAAAAAAGATTTTATAAATAAAAAGGCTAAGATATTGTATAGTTTAGTTGTCATTTTCTTGGCGAACCATTAACATACCTTTCGTTTTCCACATTATGCCATGCTTGCTATTGGCTGCTGACCGCTGGATTAGAGTATAATCTTTTTTATTCTTTCGTTTTCAGGATTTTGGAATGGATATTTATTTAAGACAGTCGTGGGTTGATCCTAGATTGCAATTTCAAGGATCTAGATTCAATGAAACGGTAACTCTAAATGGACAAGATCTTATCGACAGAATCTGGAAACCAGATATTTTTTTCAGGAATTTGAAATCTGGAAATTTTCATGCTGTAACTGTACCCAACAAGCTAATAAAACTGTCTCCAGATGGTCGGATATTGTTCAGCATGAGGTATAACGATTTAAATTGTTTTTTTCCTTGCTGTTGTTATAATAAAATATTTTGTAGATACTTTTCTTCTAAAGTTTCAAACCATTTTACCTTTTACTTGTTCTTAAATAAGTATATGTGACATTTTTTTTTATTACTATAAGCACTTACGGTCTTTTAAAACCAATATCTCTCTTTTTCTTGAACTTAAATGAACGAATTTATAAATGATAATATAATTAATATATATATATGTGTGTGTGTACATATACATACATATATATACATATTATATATATATATATACATATATATATATACACATATACATACATACATACATATATATATATATATATATATATATATATATATATATATATATATACATACATATACACACACATATATATACATATACATACACACACATATATATATACATATACATAAACACACATATATATATATATACAGAGAGAGAAGAAATTTTAAGATTTAAGCAAAGTTGTCCAGGACGATATTATTTTGTGCATTGTCATAATTTATTCAAAGTTGAAATTTTTTCGATGCAGACTTAAATTGTTTCTAATGAGAATAAAACAAATTGAGCTGCAGGAAAATTCATGATAATAAGGCATATAAATGTCGGTTCCATTTAACATATTTTAATCGATTTTTCAAAATAGTCTTAAAATAATTAGCTTAAAACTTTTGTGTACAAAACTAATGTGTATATATAATCATCAAAACATTCATGTACAATATTAAAACCGTCCGTTTTAATTTTCTTCTTACAGCAATAGTATCATTTTCATATGTTCGTTTCAAAAGTATTTTGTGTGTGCTTGTGATTCTTTTTCTGTCAATTACTATTTACGATCGGAGAAAGCTTACATATTACAGTCATTTTATACAAATACACTGAAAAAAAACAAGCATGCAATATAAACTCTCTTACGTTACACCAGTCAATAGTTCCGTATCTGCGATAATTTCGATTTCTTCCTAATTTGAAATTCAAATTTCATTCCTGGTTAGAATTCGGTAGCCAAAACAAAATTTTCGTGTAACAAAATACATAAAGCAAGAAAATGTAATAGTTCTAAAGGTCCAAACATCTAGGTATAACACAATATTTGAATAATTAGCTTGTTATGATCCAACACGCTAGTGTTTAGAAGTATGTGTTAGATTGTTCAGAATATAGTTACTTAGGTTTCCATATTTATTCAAAAAAAAATAATAAATTCCCTCCTATATTTGGCCGATTTTAGATCTTCAATTTTTCATGCAGCTAAAGATTTTTTTTTTATCTGAATATTACGATTTGGATCAGAAAATGGATCTCAAATTACCGAAACTAATTAAATAATCAATTAACAATATTTTAACCCATGTATAATGGTATATAAAAAAAAGCAATTTATTTTCCCTTAAAACTATGTAGTTATAATCAGTAATTTACCATTTTCCTGTAAGTATACATAAGTAGTAATTTATATACTTTTTACTTCTTTTGATTATTGTTAGAAAAATAGTAATTGAGGAAGTTTTTTTTTTAGGTTAACTCTTCGCTTATCATGCCATATGTCATTTCGTCTTTATCCTTTGGACGCACAAAGATGTTGGGTTGTACTTGGTTCATGTAAGTATTGATATAAAACTTCTTCAATTACGAGAGTTGTTCAAAAAGTACTTGTATTTGAAGACAGAAGGCCTCATTAATGTTAATTGTTTTTACAAATAGGTGCGACCATCTGTTGGACGGAACCGAAACAAATTTGACATTGATTCATAAGTTAGTTTTAAGTTGATAGTAATCTGGTGCCAAATCAAAATTCGATAGCTGCCGCGTCGAGTTGTCGACGTCATTTTACGTCGAGTTGTCACCGTCAATGATAAATGGGTTCATCATTATGCATTGGAAATCAATCAAAAATTAAAACGTTGGGTTGCTGTCGGTGAGTCTTTTCCAGAAAAGACAAAGATTCGGGAAAAGTTACGACGAAGAATTTTTGAGGTGTGAAAGGTGCCATGGTCACGAATACGAGTAACTGAGACAAAGACAGCTGTCTAGTAAGTCATGATGCTTACTAAAAACAAACCATTTTCGATGATACGAGTACAATCTCTTAGAATTTCTTAAGACTTTTTGAATGCCCCTCGTAATTTATATGTATGAAGGTAGGAAACAAAATAAAAAAACAAATTTTTATTTCTGAATCATAGATGCTCAAACGACAGATCAAGTTCTTATTCAATGGAGGGATGAAAGTCCAATTACTATTGAAAAAGAAATAGAAGTTCCTGAATTCCATGTGGTTCCCCAAGCACCAGGAACTTTTTGTAGAGACATCGATACAGGCGAGTGATATAGTTAATGCTTGGCTAACTTTCTTCTAAAATTTAGTTTTTGTCTCCTTCTAAAATAGTGAATAAACAGAAATTCATGTTTAATCATAGTATTGTTTCATATCGTGTCATAAAATTACATAACAAGGCAGTGAAAATGAAACAAAGAAATTATAATCTCTAAAATTTACAAAAAACTCTTCCCAGAAATAAAGCCTCCCTCTGTCAAAAATATTCCCTTACGTAAAGTTTGCTAGAATTTTGTTTCTGAGAGACATGTTTATTCATACTGAACATACAAATATAGAAATCCATGATTATTACACCCTATAATCAACAACTTTATTGAATGATAGTTCTTGACTATACAACTATCGTTTATATATCTTGAACGACAATCTTTATTTTAAATTTACACATCTCTATGCATATCACTCAAAACCTTTTAAGAAAACAGCCACATATTTTCCATAATTTAATTATTTTTTCCATTTTCGCAAAAGCATGCTTAGAATGAATAACTTTCAAAAATTGCAGTTTACATAAATGTTAATAGAGAAAATGTTCATAGATTGTAAAAAAGTTTTAATCCAAAAAAGAATTTGAAATTATAATATAATCACGAAACCATTCATTAATTTTGCTGCTTTTAAAAATTTTAGTCTCCACCTCGAAAAGAAAATTTTTGATGGATGATTAAAAAATTGTTGAATAAAAAGAATATTCGGCTGATGAGATGGGAGTCATAGAATATCCAACGAGTCCTTAAATAGTATTAAATCATTTATTCTTGGGCATAGATAAACACAGTAAAAATTTAAATATGATGTCGTTTTAAATATAACATGATGAAATTAGGAGAGACATCAGTTATTTAAGTTATCTCATAAATAAAAGATATCGAAAACCTGAACAAAGATTAATTGATATTTAGTAAAAAATAAATCCGTCAATTGGGATCTCAAAGATGGAATAAAGCAATTAAAAACTTAAATACTATTTTGCATTTACCGAAATAATATTATTTAATTTTGAATAGTTTGAATATCATGAACTAAAACACGAAGAAAGTATTGTTAAATTCAAAATTGGAAAAAAAAACTTGTAATGAGTTTACAATGTATTTAAAATGTGTCCCCACTTAATTAATACAAAATCAGTAAAAAAATATATTCTCTGTAAAAGTAGTTTTGGCTCTGTTTATGGATAGATGTTTTTACTTTGATATAGAGTATAACTTATGAATTTTTTTCAGGAGTGTTTAGTTTCTTGAACGTAAGCTTCGTATTCTTAAGACAAAATGGGTATCATCTTGTCCAGACATATCTTCCAACATTTTTGATCGTCATGATGTCTTGGGTCTCCTTTTGGGTTCCGGTAGAAGCAGCACCAGCTCGTGTCACACTTGGAGTTACAACTTTGCTTTCTTTGACAACTGTAGCTTCTGGCATCCGTTCACAGCTACCACCAGTATCCTATGCTAAAGCAATAGATATCTGGATTGGAGCCTGCTCAGTTATGGTCTTCTCAGCATTGTTGGAATTTGCTCTGGCAAGTTACCTATGCAGAATGAAAATCAGGCATAGGCAACCAAAAACTACGTGTTTAATATTTGGAGTACGTATATTGGTTTACGATAGAAGTTATTTGATTTGTTATAGTATGATGGTTTTTAACGTAACATTCCGAATTTCAAAAAAAGTTGAAAAGAGAAATGTCCTCACGATAAACGCTTCCCTTTTATACATATTTTCCGATATACAACGAACTATACATTATTACTGGGCTTGAAATCAATACGGAAGTACGGAAAGGTTAATATGAAAAGTTTCTCAGTTCTTTTAACAGCAGGTAACTGAAAAGTAGATATAAGAAAAGAAGTAGTAGAAAAGAGTAGGCACCTGAGCTGCCATAAGAAAAACATCATAAGTCGCACATTGCTTTTAAATTAAATGCAACGCATAAATATTATTATTATAGATACCTTGTTAATTGTGTTCTTAGAGAATTTATTACTGACTACAAACACGAACATTTTATCACAGTTTTAAGCCAATGCAGTGTAAATTATAAAAACATACATACGTTTTTTAATGAGACTATGCATTTGAAAATAATGTGAAGCTGAATTGGTCATTGTTTTAAAATTAGAGCATTTAATAACTTTTACTTAATAGCTATAATTTATTTAATTATTAAATTTTTCTAATAATGAAAACTAATACATTAATGCATAATGTTACTTACTGAGTTTTCTGGTGCAAAAAGCAACATTATTTTTTAGAAAACGGATAAAATATTTTTGTAAAATTGATATTTGAATCCGTAACACGAAAAATACGGTTAATGCTTAAAGAATAGTATACTGCTCATACCTCGCTTTAAAACCCAGGCCATACATATTGTAGTCTATTCTAAATAAGTGTTAATTTTAGACAAGCATTTAGTTCAACAGATTTTTAAAACCTAAAGTTTATTTGCATTAAAATGAAAATTAGAAACTAATATCAAAGAGAGTTCAAGAAAAGATTTTCAAATCTTATTTCGTAAATGAAAAAGTTTGAATTCCGATAAGGCGTGGGTATATTATACTAATATAAATATTCACGCCTTATAGGTATTTACCAGAATTCATAGGACAAAACAATGGAAGTTGCTACTCAAATAAATGAACTAATTATTTTATCTGATGTGAAGAGTCTCATAGAGTAAGGCGACAATTCAGATGTTATCCTTGTCATCAGGGCATAGTTGAAAATGACCAGGTCAGAGTCGCCAATAGCTCATTAAGTAGCACTAATATGGTTTTGATTTAGCTAAATGGACCCATTGTGACTAAATATATATTGAGAAATACATTTTGACTAAATATAAGTTGGAGAAATGCGAAGTTTTGTAAACAAAAATTATGCAATTCGATAAATAAAAGTACGTTTAAAAACAAATTCGAATAATTATTTAGCTAAGATTCGATAATGATATTTTCACTGTTGTTCTTGAAAAGAGCATCAAACTATATCACTCTTAAAATATAAGTTCTCGAAAAATTTGCTTAACCACAAAATAAGTATTTTTAATTGTGAATGAAATTTGAACTTCATCAATATTACTAATTGTTAAAAAAATATCACATACGCAGAGACGAATTTCAGTTTCCATTAATAATTTTTATATTTTGTTATTCAACACATTTGGTTCTTATTACTTATCTACTTTTTTCTTTTTCTTCCTTTTCTTCTTTATCCATTTCTTGAGTGAAATATTGTATGAGAACCCAAAATTAGAATTAGCAGGACAATCCATTGATTATATAAATAATTATATAATTCATGCTTCACATGCTACGTATGCACATCAATGCTTAATTAAACTCTTTAGTCTACAATAAGTCTTTAAAGGATAATACTTTTATATGATGCAATACATGCGCTATGAAAAGTTCAAACGCGAATTTCAAATTCTGACAGTTAAATTTTTATTATTTCGAAGACTATGTATAACATCAAGTAACAGAATTTTTCACACATATTTCATGTTAAAAATATATTGTTATCTTCATTTAAAGTATAATAATCCTCTCTCGTAATTACTAAATGTTAATTTACTTTTCTTATTATTTCAAAATAAAGTTGCCCTTAATATTAACTCTGAATTAATGATTTTTCTTAAAATTAACTCGACATTTTCGACAATTAACTTTCTTAAAATTAACTGATTTTTCGACACCTATTTTATCCAAACAAGTTTAGTCATTAATTTTTCCATTGGATTGTTGGTGGCTTGATTAGAATTGCTCTTGAAATATTCAAAGGCTATTAACGATAGACCACAATTATGAACCATGATCAAGTGGCAAGGACAAACCTGAGTTGGTCTCTCTCTCTCTTAATTTCCACACCACCTCACTTAAGAATTTTAAGAATTCAACAAGCAGAGGAATTTTATCAGCAAACATGCCCTATTTTTAAGCAAATAAGCGTTTGATGGCATTTAAACTGAAACTCACGGCTCTCGAAAATGTCGAGTATTTGAAGAACGTGAGTTTAATCAGTATTAATTTGGCCCTGTTAGAGTAAAGTGACAGTGAAATTCGTACTTAAGGTAATTAAAAAAATCTTCGTGTAATAGTTTGATAATTGTAAACAAAATAATGAATTTTTCAATAGCTTAATGAAATTTTAAAATAGGTCATTTCATCTGATTTGTCAACTAAATGCTTAATAATTTATTTGTTCGATTGAAATTTATTTTAAGTAGAAGTCTTATATAATATCATATGAAAAGAAAAAAAAAACTTTCAGTTTTTTCTTTCTTTCAGTTTACTACTTTTCACACAGTTTAAATGAATGTCAAGAGTCTTATAATTTCTTCTCACTTCAAATAATATTTACTTGGTTTAAAACTAGAAACATAAGATGCGTTTGTTAGGTTTATAAAAACGTTTGGTGGAAGCAGTTCAAAGAATAATTCTTAGGAATTTTGTCTTGTGAATTAATGAGGGATGATGCTCTTCAAATTCAAATATGTTTTAGAAACATTACGTGACGTAATATAGAATTTAAACGAGTGAAGTATCAGATAACTGTTGTCTTTATCAACCATGTCAATAAACTGAGATTCAAAATTGTAAAATTTGCAATCAATGACTATTGTTGCAAATGGTAGTTCAAGTGCAATAAGAACTTCCATGAAACTAAACAAGTTTATTTTAAACAAAATAGCAAATCAAAAATCGATATATTATTAGGCTATCTCCTTCTTCCACAACAAACACTTTAGCTTCTCGTCTGCCACTGGGCTCTTCGCTTACAAGCAACGCCCTTTTTTGAGCTCATCGTGCACAAGCAGCGCCCTCTAGCAGAATGACGGCACAATGGCATGGGAATTATGCAACAACTATAGTGCGATGTCAATTAAAAATGTCTTCTATTTTTGAAAATAGCAAACTCATATATTTTTTTATTAGAAAGTCAATAAAAAATGATAAATTTTCTTCACTACGAGCAGTTTTGTATTATATTTTCTTTTCTTTTTTTTTTCCAGAAGCCTAGACGGCCAGATCCACATGTAGAAGGCAAGAACCAAGTAGTGCATACTCCCGAATCGGACAAAAAAATTCAACTAAGAAGATCTCATGCTGTCGACAGAGTTAGCAGAATGATATTTCCATTTATTTTTCTAATTTTTAATATGTTTTATTGGATTTATTACCTCTCCCAAAGAGCAAAGATGGAGATTAGGCTTCTGTAAGAATCGTATCTCAATATATGTTTCAACACTAGATTTATTTAAAGTACATCAAACGTGCATCCAACATTTATAAATTCATTTTTGAAAAAAAAATTGCCATGTTTGAGAGTTTTGTCTGTTAAAATGGTTATATGTTTTATGTAAACATATTAATATTCATTCACACAAAGCCCATTCGTCGCTTTAAAAAAATCTTCAAAGATAAGGACTAACATCACTATCAAAATTTTTATATTTATATTAACTACAATAAAAAGCAATTTCGTTTCTATCCAATTTTTTTCGTGACTTCAAGAGATTAAATCATTGCAAGTTTTTTGATGTAAAATTAAAAGAAAATAATAACATAATCAAATAAGATATGCGTAAATAAAAAGAATTAATTTAAAAGGGAACGTTCTGGAATAATACTTCAAACAAAACCTTTCGGATCAGAAATTCAATAAATGGAAAGATAAAAATTTGGAAAATAATATGTCTGTATAAATCAATCCCATAAAAATATTATTGTTAAATAAGCAAACAAAATTATATATATATAATTTCTCTTATTATAAAACTAATATATTATATATAAGTAGCTATACTTCTCTTGAATTGAAGGAATATGGAAATTGTATTGGTATAAATCTTCCTAATGTATATGAGTGTGTGATGAACCCAAGCAATCAATCGTTTCTTCTGCTTCACTTTCTTTCTATTTTCAAATATTCTATTTTCTTACACGCAACTAAATTTACCAACACAATTGCATGCGCTCGTTAACTGCGACTGTCACCTTCGCATTGTAAAGTCGCATGTTGGGTGCAGATACACAAGCCTCTTCTAATTTCTGCATCAGCAAAATTCCTGGGGTTCCCCATTTCGGCACATAAAAAACAATGCTAGCCATTGGTCGTTCTCTTTTTTGTTTTTTCAGCTTTGTCCGTTCTTACTTCCTGCTTTGCTAACACGCGTGGGTTCTCCAGGTTTCCGAATACAATGTCAAGACTTTTTCAATAAATGAAGTAAAATTTACAAGATAACAGGGATGTATTACTTCTCCACGACTTCTAGACAAAATTTGATTTCTACATAAAATTTGAAGCTCCGGCAAGATGCTTCATATATATATATATATATATATATATATACACTTGGGGTTCTTCAAAAAGTGTTTGTATTTGAAGACAGATTATATCGTTAAGGCTCATTATTCTTACCATTCGGTGCTGTCATTTGTTCAACGGAGCCGAAGCAATTTTGACATTGATTCGTAAGTTCGTTTTGATTTGGTAGTCATTTACTGCAAAATCAAAAATTGATTGCTGCCGTGTAAGCATGCGCCAAACGAAAGCGACCTACAGCTGTTTAGAGTGAAGTCTTCTCTTTCGAATGATGTACCTCTCGCTCCTGTAAACATATCAGTACAGCCGTAGCTTTCGTTCGCGTTATTATTATTATTTGTTTCACCGGAAAAATGATAAGTGAGCCACGAATTGTCGTGAAATCTCACATGAAACTTGGAAATACCGCTACTGAAAATTATAATTTATTGAAAGTGTATAGCAAGGAATGTTTATCGAGTACACGTGGTTTTGAATGATTTAAACGTTTACAAGATGGCCGAAGAGATGTTGAAGATGATTCATGTCCCCGTTGCCTTTCCACGACAAAAACGGATGACAATTTCGAAAAAATCGGTAATGTGGTTCAATCTGATCGTCGGGTTAAATATTCGAGCGTTGCTGAAATTGTAGGAATTGACAAAGACAACAATACGGCAAATTTTACGTAACAATTTAACATGCAAAATGTCTGTGCCAAAATGGTGCCTAACATTCTCACGTTTGAACAACAAGAAGCTCGCAAAAATGTTTGTACTGACACTTTCAAGGCCATTGAAAATGACCTAAACTTATTGGAAAGGATAATAATCTATGACGAATCCGTGGATTTTTACTTATGATCCTGAAACGAAGCGCCAATCCAAGCACTGGAACAACCCATCTTTATTTTCATAAAACCAAAAAGGCTCGAATGAAGAAATCAAAATTCAAAGCAACGATGATTGTTTTTTTTTTATATATATATTCATAGAATTGTGTAACTTCACTGGGTTCCTAAAGGTAAAACTATTAATACACAATTCTACCTTTGCGTTCTTGTTGAACTCCAGGAAAGAATAAGGGGGAAATGACCAGATTTGAGGAAGCCCAAGTCATTCCGCATTGTCTGTCAAGAGGTTTCTAGCCAAGTACAGCATCCTAGTGTTAGATCATCCACTTTATTCCCTAGATCTTGCGCCATGCGACTTTTAGATGTTTCCTAAGGTAAAATCTGCATTAAAAGGGACAAGATTTGAGTCCGTTGAAGCTGTAAAAGAGAAAGCGGCACGCGTCCTGAAGGAGCTGACGGAAGAAGATTTGCAGAACTATTTCGAACAATGGAAGATTCGCATAGAGCATTGTACGGACAGAGGAGGGGTCTAGATTGAAGGTGATAAAAGTAAATATGTATGATATCAAAATAAAATGTTTTACAGCGTCAGTCCTGTTATCTAATATCCATACCTCGTATATATATATATATGGGTTTTGCTATGACTTTGTGGAAGTGTAAATGATGAGACGATATTATTCACAAATACAAGCGTTTATTTATCGGGCGTAGGAAGAAAACATTTAGAAATTGGACAAAGACAAACATACTCTAACATCGCAGATACATCATCCTTGCGCTTTTAACAAAATATATAATTCTCATGGTAAACTAATTCTCTATAACGGTGTAGCGTCCTTGCTCTTAAGAAATCTCCAGTCGTTTCCTCTGGCTCCAAACCAAAACTCGCAGTCTGTCTCGTATGGCTTCCAAGCCACATCTTTCAGTTCTTCCTCGTCTGCACTCTGATCCTCATGCATAGCGACGTCTGACATATGTTCCAAAGCGTAATTGGCTACATCATCAAATATTTCTGCCTTCCTCGAGCATCCTGACCTGCCTGTGTCCACACGGTATATATGATTAAAATTCTTAACTATACGAAACTAAAAGAAAAAAAATGATTTAAATTAGTACACAAATAACAAAAATTCATTAAAATTATTCTGCTTCTTCTGATTAATATTCAAGCCAAAATTCCAGCAGACCAGACGATGAAGATATTCTATTTGCCTTCTCGTGCTCTCCAATTTTAGCTTCGTTATCCTTAAATCTCATGCGTTGCTTCGATTTAATCTGTTTCCGAACTGACATCATTTTATTTCCATCACTCTTTAAGGCATTTTTTTAAAGAAAATTGCAAGATTTCACCTTTTTCGACTGGTAGAAAATACATGCCAATTTCCCCAAAACATTTAATTCTGTCATTCTTCTCGAGCTTTCCTAATCTGGTTGACAGATGTCCGTTTCTTACCTTCTCTTCCTTGCCCTCTTTTTCGATCTTTTCTAAGATTTCGCCCCTGTCCGTCGTTGAAGAGCTGGCGTAATTTTTCTATTGTCTCCCTATCCATCATTTAGATCGTCAGGGAATTTCTGATCTCCGAACGCAGAATTCCTCAAAAAAAAAAAAAAAAAAACAAAAAAAAAAAAAAAAAAACATTCTAATGAGTGGTCATTCTCATATATTGAAACAGTGAAATGTCTGTCCCTTGTAACACTTTTTTCACCATCGAGGGATGAATGGCCCATTAAAGGCTGCTTACTGCTTATAACTCCGTGACCTTTGGATGTTGGTGGATGTCCCGTGGAGTTCATTGCACTCGTAATGTTCCCATTTTGATCACGTTTTGGGAGTGTTTTCTTGATTGCAACATTTTCTTCCGTTTCTCTCTTGAAGAGACTAAATTGTGTGTCGGGTCTCATTTCTAGCCATTGTGAGCATGTTTCAGCGAGGTTCGAATATCTTCTGATAGTAGAGTTTGTGTTCTCATACAGCCTCCAGTTGTTTTTATGTGAGTTTTGACTTACTAAGTTTTCCGATTCTCATTCTTTAACCTTCTGTAAAAATTTTCACTTTTCCAACTAAATTTTTTTTAGCTACCAAGTCCAAATTTGTTTCTCTACCCTTTAACTCATATTGTTCTTTATTTTTCTCTCCTTTATTATAAGTTTTAATCGATCGGTGGCGAATATTGGTGCCTCTACGAAATACTTAGATTTCTCTATTTTCTTTTTTAATTGAAATACTATTAAATCATCTGTCAAGGTATCTTACGTTTCACTTAAAAGTTCCTCTTTTATTGAATTCGAAAACACTTTCGATTCTGAAATATTTTCAGTTCAAATGAGAATAATCAGTATGTTTCTATCTCTTCTTCCTTTTGCAGAATTTGCTACCCAAAAGGCAGTTTCTCTTCCATTTCCAGCTCTTTTAATCCAGGTGATTTCAGTCTGAGCATACACACACGCGCACTCTCTCTTTTTCCAAAATTTCTCGCATTATTCTTTTAAAACTATCTGTCCAAAATTTATCGCGCTATTATATAAAGTCTTACTCCGCGGAATAAAATCAAGTCCACCAAAAATTTTAATTTAAAGATCCATCCCGAACCAAAGCCCACATTATGGGGATGAGTGATTGATTGTCTAGAGATTTGTAACCACTTAGTGGGAGTGTAAATGATGTGACGTGATTATTCACAAATACTATGAGAGTATACAAATAAGAGGTATGACGAAAACATTTATAAACTGAATAAAGACAAATAGGAAGTGTCGCTATTAAATAACGAGACTGACACTGCTATGGAAGAAGTGCGCATGTGCCAAACACCAGCGACCTATAGATGTTTAGCGTGAAGTCTTCTCTTTCGAATTCAGTGCCTCTCGTTTCTATAAACAAATCCGTATCCACGTAGCCTTCGTTCGCATTAGAATTATTTTTTTGTTTCGCCGGAAAAATTTTTAGTGAGCCACGAATTATTGTGAAGTATCACACGAAACTTGGAAATACCGCTACTGAAACTTATAATTTATTTAAAAAAATGTATGGCGATGAATGTTGATTGCGTGCACGTGTTTTTGAGAGGTTTAAGCGTTTTCAAGATGGCCGAGAATATGTTGAAGATGATTTAAGTCTGGATCACCCTCCTACATCAAAAATGGATGACAATATCGAAAGAACCGGTAATCTGGTTCGATCTGACCTTCGGTTAAATATTCGTGCGATAGCCGAGACTGCAGGAATTGACAAAGAATACGCAAGGCAAATGTTTCCAAAAAGACAATGCCTCGGCTCATTCCACATTGTCTGTCAAGAGGTTTCTAACCAAGTACAGCATCCCAGTGTTAGACCATCCACTTCATTCCCTAGATATTGCTCCATGCGATTTCTAGATGTTTCCTAAGGTAAAATCTGCATTAAAAGAAACAAGATTTGAATTTGTTGAAGCTGTGAAAGAAATAGCGGTACTCGTCCTGGACGATCTGACAGAAGAAGATTTGCAGCCCTGTTTCGAACAATGGGAGATTTGAATGGAGCGTTGTACTGATAGAGGAGGGGTGTATACTGAAGGTGATATAAATAAATATGTATGATATCAAAATAAAATGTTTTACAGCATCAATCTCGTTATTTAATAGTCACACTTCATATACTTTAACTACGCAGATGCTATAATAAGGTTCCAGTACCATTGCACTCAACAAAGCATATAACTTCTTAATTCCCGAGAGAAATTAATTCTCTTCAACACTCCAGTACCCTTGCACTTAAGAAATCTCCAGTCTTTCTCTCTGGCCTCCAAGCAAAGACTTTCACAGCCTGTCCCGTATGGCTTTCCAAACAAGACTCTCACTTTCTGTCACACATAGTTTCCAAGCCACGTCTCTCAGTACTTCCTCCCCTTTACAGTGATACTCACGCATAGTGGCGTCATGCTTATGTTCTAAATGGTTACATCCATCAGATGTCACTACACACACACACACACACAATTTAATGGACGAGTAGAAAAGGATATTAGAATTCGTGGCTAGAGTATTTTTATCATGTATTTTTATCTGAATCGGAGAGCGATAATTTTACATGATGATAAGCGCCATTAATTTCCATGAGTTACAGTTTTCACCTTTTGAGGAGATCGGCTGCACGGTGTAGGCCTTAATGGCCGAAGCGAAATAGCGAAGAGTGACTTTTACCTTGCTTCGAATTTATATGGAGGGATTTCTTTAGATGGTGAACTATTGGATGAAGGGATTTTTCAAGAAGGCTGCGGACACACAGTCTAGGAGGAATTATCCCTACAAACCTGCGATTGTGAGAAAAGCTGATTCGGGAGATAATATGAGAGCGTGACTGCTTAAATTAAAAGCTAAATTAGAATGGTATCATTAAATAAGAATGAACTCCTTACTGTGAGTTAAAGAATAGGAAAAATTAGGAAATTAAATGGTTTTTTAGTGGAATCATTACACACACACACACACACAT
>BMAW01104922.1:513434-541567 GCA_019974015.1 Nephila pilipes
GTAATTGTGCTTCGTTCAGTGCGACATTGCTAGTTCCATTCACCTTTGGTGCTACACAAAAACAAATCTTTTGTCTTTGGAAACAAATTTTGTCTCCAGGGTCCCTGTGTTGCATCTTTATCAAGCAGGCAACTCCATTACAAACCAAACTGCGATGCCAAGGACGAAAGGTTTGGCGCTATCTTCTACCACAAAATGGACTCAAAATCTGAAAACAAAATCCAATACACTATATGGATCCATGAAACTTCTCCTCAAGAGAAATACTCTAGCTTCCCAGGCTAGAGGTCTTAGCAATCAATTACAGCATTAATTTCGACACTACCTCGTCGGTACAAAATTTCAAATAATCACAGACAAGCATTCAAAAACTATGTCAAGAAAGATTTACCACTAGAATAACTTTTGATGGGCTCTCTTGAGGCAGACTGATTATGAAATACTTCTGGGCCCGATGAAACAAATGCAACATGTTGACGCGCTCAGTCGTTATCAGTCATGGTCATACAATACAACAACACAAAAATTAAAAAGCACAAATTAATGATGAGTTTACATCAGTATCAAAACAACTGTTACAAATCATCTTCAGCCTCTGATTATACAAAAACGATGTGCTGTACAAAATTGTCAACGACGAAAGAACTTTTAGTAAGTTCCACTTGAAATGCAAAAACAAATCATTACAACTTGAACACGCATTCTAAAGGACATTTCGGCTAACTCTGAAACTAGAAAATTTAGTCAAACAACAATTCTTTTCTAAAATCTGTTTAAGACTGTGAAAATGTTATTATTGCATTGTTATTCTTGCATTCTTTCATCAAAACATTTGGCAAACGAGAAGTTCTTATCCCATACCAAAGGGTGGGTATGCCACTTGAGTACTTTACCATACATTGGGCACTTTGGTTAAAAACTCCCAAATTATAAACAAAATTACAAATATATATTTTGCTGTCATCGACGCTTTCTGGAATTTCTGTGGATTTGTCAGTATAATCTCCTTCAGCTCTGGCAGCTTTTGGACAAAGATAAAATTACTACGATGACAGCTGAGAGAGTTCCCAAACGAATAGACAATTTCTGACAAAGAGGACACTTTCAATTCTGGAGATTTCAGAAATTTTATCAGGATCGAAGATGAGGTTAATTTCAATCACAACAGTTGGCCCGCGCACTTGCCGTGAGACGGTCGGGTGAAAAATTACGTAAATGTTAATACCGAGTCCTAGCTTTCACCATGAAGAGATCCCAATAAATGGTATAAAAACGTATCATCGATTTCAACGAATAATTAACAGCGCTGTATCCATAGCCACCAAATATACACCATTTGAAGGACTTTTAACAGGCGTCAAAAATGAAAATGAAGATGACATCAAAATCAAAGAAGCTATTCTGGAGGAAGAAAATTTCCAAGTATCTTTTACAGATAAACAACAAATGAGAGAGAGGGTGCCAAATACAATATTCTGAAAATTACAAAGAACAAAGTAGACTACACTACAATAAACATCCCATGAAAAGAAGCAAAGAAAATACAAAGAAGGTGACAAGTGCAATCAAAGAAAACCCAGTTTGGAATAGGTGGGAAATTGCGACCAAAATATTTTGGCCATATGAAATCGTGAAAGTTCACATTACAAACAGCCAAGGTTACGATATGAAAATGGGAGAGAAGACAAAAGAAAGGCCCAGGAATTTGACATCCATCTGCTGATCTGATGAAACTTAGCAAGGATAATCCCTAGAGACTTTTCTTTCCAGAGGGCAATGACTTTAATTTTTCTTTATACTCAACAAAAATTTTAACTTTAAAAATTTGTTTAATTTTTAATTTTTCTTTTTCTTTTCAATTGTTAATATTTGTATAATTTTTCACCTGCATATTTTCCATTCTAGTCAGGGGGACGACCACATCAGGATGGACGAGGTGTTGTGCTGTACGCTCAGGCGATACCAGCGCCACTCTCTGTGCTTCTGGATGAAAGCGGGAGAAGGAGCGCACTTACTTTTTGTCCCCAGCAACGAGCGCCTAGTCAGGTTTAACAACCTGTAGATTGTCATTACTAAATCTCATAAAACATAAACGTCTCTTTTTATTCAATACATACCCCTAGACACCTGCCTCTGTTACATATATATATATGTGATAATATATATCGTATAGTTACAAACATATATTCTAAAATTTAACGATGGCCATGAGCCATCCACATATGATGGGTCTTAGGCGCCACAATTCAAACCACGATACGACAATAAAAATGGTGGCTACAGGTTCAGGATATAACCACTGTATCGCTTTCGATTTAAACTGAAAATATAACAATAATCCAGAATAATGTAACATATTTTTAGCCTTAATAAAATAGAAAGGAAAAAGGAGCTTTACATAAAAGATTTTACATATACTTTTTCTTTAAACAATTATTAAAAAGAAAAATACATGAAATTATTGAAGTTTAGATTTTTCAAGTTGGAGTATTCTTATTAAACTGTTTAAAAAGGTTTTCATGCAATTTCATGATGATGTATATCACCGTAATCACGGGTGTATTATTATATATCACCGTATACAATTGTTCTGGAGTGGATTTTTAACTTTCTTTAGTTTATATTTTGGATTAAAAATGAAGTAGCCAGAAACTGATGATCTAAAACAGGGAAAGAAAGCAGACAACATATTCAAGAGCAAAGGAAAAAGCAGTTTCTTTGTGGGCTGTACTTGACGGGAGGTTTTTATGTACTTGAACGATAGGATGGGGCAATAAAGAGAGGGGTCCATGAAACAGTGGCAACTGATGACATAAGAAGTGGACATCACACCTGCAAGGACTCACCAAAAGAGCCTTTACTGTGAAGTATCGTTTATCTTTCGTTTTTGAATAAAAATAGCATGAATTGAGGAGAAATTGACCCCAGGAATCGAGCACCGATTACTGTTGGGAAACAAACAGCCACTAATTCATTATTGAAGAACACAAAAATTAGGCAATATAATATAAGTTGAACAAAAAGATTTTATTCGGTGTCGTTTCTGTCAGTAACAATAACAACCGTCTGCTGGAACTGGCTGTCATCACTACTATCATTGAAATGTCTTAGTTATTATCTTCATAGCTTCGTGTGGTGGTGAAATCCTTTCTGTAATTTCTTGAACAAAATGAGACAAGCTTTTTGTGATAGGCTGCAGTGAATTTAGAATGATAAATATAAAATAAAAAGGGTTAATCGCTGTTGTAACAAGATAGCAAAAAGAAATTACCTGCTTTAAAGACACACGGTTATTTTCAAATTTCCTATTGCTTTATTTTAGTTATTCAGATTCAGGATAAGTAAGAAAAAGGAAACGTTTTGAAAGTGATGCTTGCCCGAAACATAACAAAGAGATCAGAAGGAAAAGCCAGGAATCTATTGATGAAGTGCCAATTTTCCCAATTTTCAGTTAATACAAATTTTACACACCCTACATTTATCTCTACCACCACTTCTATCAGTATATCCAATAATGTACCTGAAGTTTAAGGACAGAGGGGAGGAACAGACTAATTTAAGTATTCGAGAGGAGAGGGTCCTTTCAAACAAGAATACCTACTGAAATAAACACAAAACTGATGACCCTTTGAAACATATATTTTGTGGCCAGATCAGAGAATGTGGCGCAGCCTTCATATATTAGCAGAATTTACGAACTTTTCGATTGAGAAAGGGTCAAGTCAGTTTTGTTCCAACAAACATAATGATTTTGAAAAATCAGCATATATACAACAAAACCAGGCAATTAAAACTAAAACAAGATACCTGCAAGCTCTACGATGTTCAAAAAGAGTTACACAATAAATTTGAGGTTGTAGACCGTGAATGGGCTAATAATCTCCGTCATAAGGAAAAATGTGCACTGTTTCGTATGTAAAATTGTTTTCATCTACAAATTTTACACATTCAACGGTAGCGGATTCAATGATTGGAAGTGTGCAGTACGTCTATTTCACTGCATGGAAACACTTACCTGAACCCCCGCAGGAGAAAGAAGTATATGATGAACTTCCACCGATCGATTACGGTATGTCTTGGTCATGAGAGACATAGCTCCTGCCAATTATAAAAGATTCAATGATGGACATCATTTTTGGAAATAAGTGCTTCTAAAGTGGTCGTTAAATAAAGATTCTTCATCAAAGGAGGGACTGCCTTGGCGCTCAAGAAGGGAAAACAGAACTAAAAAGTTCAGTGAATAACCTTGAGGAAATTGTTGTTCCCAGGCATGATTTCTAAGTATTTTTGATCTGTTTTAAACAGAGCACACATTAAAAGAAATTACGGCAGTTCTGGTAAAATCTATCCTTTTTATGTATCTGCCACAATTTGTGATGAATTCATTAAAAGTCATGGCGTCAAAGTCGTAAAACTATCCTCACTAAAACTGAAGCTAAATATTATTCTAATGTCCGTTGATTTCTACCCCAAATGTGACTCATGCTGACCAACTAACTTTTATTTTTATGATATGTGATAGTTGCACCGATGAAGAGATTTTGCAATTTATTAATATATTAATGGACATACTGCAAGAGTATCTGATGGATGTTATGGTTTTCCACGGAAAATAACAACATTACCCTCAGTGATTGTAGAGAGGTCAGTCATACGACAATGCTTCTTGAATATGTCTGGGAAATATTCAGGGTTACTGACAAAACTTCAGAAAAATAAATACGCTATATACGTTGGTTCTACCCCAAATGTGACTCATGCTGACAACTAACTTTTATTTTTATGATATGTCCAAAATGGATTGCACCCGTGAGAGATTTTGCAATTTATTAATATTAATGGATATACTGCAGAGTATCTGATGGATGTTATATGGTTTCATTTTTGGAAAATAACAACATTACCCTCAGTGATTGTGGGGTCAGTCATACGACAATGCTTCGAATATGTCTGGGAAATATTCAGGGGTTAAATCCGACTTCAAAAATAAATACGCTATATACGTACCATGTGCAGGACATTCTTTGAATTTAATTGGCTTTCAAGAAGTAGTAGAATGTATCTATAATGTAATTTAATTTGATTTTGTCAAAATCTTTATATAATTTTTCTCATCCGTCAACTTATCGTTGGAATATAAACGTATTAAATTTGAGCTGTGTGATATAAATAAAAATGTACTGAAAAATCTATCAAAAACACTTTGTGGTCAGCACGCTATATGAAATTTAAAAGCTTTAAGCTCCGGATATTGCCATGAGCCTGGATTGCTTTGTGTGTGATGATTCACAGGCAGAAGCAGATACTTGCTTTCTGCTAAAAATTTAAAAATTAAGGTACATAGATTAGAACTACTTTTTAAACTATCCTTTGAAATGACAGTTTTGACACACACGTATTGACAGTAGATCATTTCTCCTGAGTAAAATATGGACGATTTGTCGAAAGATATAAATTATTAAAATAGTTAATGATATATATAAACCAAAAATAGACTCTTTTGACTATTATGAGTTAAAGTCAAAGGAAGTACTATAATTTACTCATAATATCAAAGCAGTTGATTCACAAGCGTGCAAGACAACTCATTGTCAGTGTAACTTCTTAAAAAGGAAATAGAGAAACTGACACAATGTTTGAAAACAATCACAGCAACCAAGAAATTTAAAATTAAAAACTTTTACCAATAACTGACTCTGAAATATACAAATTCGACATTAAAAATAAAGAAAAGGGCTGCAACGTTTGGATTGTTGAAAATATTTCTAATTTGGATGAGACAGAGAAATTAAAAATAACATGCGAAAAATATATCAAATTTGACGATAAAGAACATTAATGGAGAGAACTGAACTTGGAGTGTCAACACATTTCAAATCATGTACGATGATTGAAAAGCCGAAGAAGAAAAGTAAGAGAAGAAATGGAAAAAGAAAAATAATATAATAAATATAATTATGCTAATAGAGATGAATGAAGAACAGTTGTTGGATGAGGGGAGACTGGAAGTCGGGATCAATACTCACATGTATAATGAAGACTATTCACAATGTTTCCCGATGTGAAATAATAATGAAAATTTTTCCTATTATCAATGATGATTGCAACAAGAGTGGTGAGCATTCATTTTTCAAAACTCTAACTAAAATAAGGTGAAAAATCGTATATGATTCCAATCACGTTTGAATAATTTAAGCTTGATGATGAGTATTGAAAATGAAATAAAATTAACAATGGATTTTGAAAACTTAATTAATGATTTTAGAATTTAAATGTAGAAAATGAAAATTCATCTCATTTTACTATAGTTGCATTTGTGAACTGAACGTAATATATACCGAATTAGATAAGGGTCGCAGGTGGGGCCTATTTTTCATATTGGGGCCTCAAGAAGTCTTAAGACGTCCCCTGCTAGAGAGTTTATACACAATCAAGCAGCTCTTTTTCAAATTGCTATATAAAAGTTATTGAAGGTGAAAATTTCAGTGAAAATCAAAGTACAGAGCAAATGAAGTGATATATATATATATATATATATATATATATATATATATATATATATATATATATATATATATATATATATATATATATATATATATATATATATATATATATATATATCACTTCATTTGCTCTACTTGGATTACCGAAATTTTCTCACCTTCAATAACTTTTATAGCAATTTGAAAAAGAGCTGCTTGATTGTGCATAAACTCTAGCAGGGACGTCTTAAGACTTCTTGAGGCCCTGGGCTCTTATGAAAAAATAGGCCCCACCTGCGACCCTTTAATCTAATTCGGTGTATATACATGTCTAGTTCAATAAATGCAATCCATAGTAAAATGAGATTTTATGTGAATTTTCATTTTCTACATTTTAAATTCTTAAAATCATTAATTAAGTTTTCAAAATCCATTGTTAATTTTATTTCATTTTCAATACTCATCAAGCTTAAATTATTCAAACGTGATTGAATCATACGATTTTTCAATTCATTTTTGATTAGTTAGAGTTTTGAAAATGAATGCTCACCACTCTTGTTAGTAATCATCATTGATAAGAAAATTTTCATTATTATTTCAATATCGGGAAACATTGTGAATAGTCTTTCATTATACATGTGAGTATTGATCCCGATTCCAGTTCCCTCATCCAACAACTGTTCTTCATCTTCATCTCTATTAGCATAATTATATTTATTATTATTTTTTCTTTTTTTCCATTTCTTCTCTTTACTTTTTCTTCGGCTTTTCAATCATCGTACATGATTTGAAATGTTGACATTCCAAGTTCAGTTCTCTCCATTAATGTCTTTATCGTCAAATTTTGATATTTTTTCGCATGCTATTTTAATTTCTGTCTCATCCAAATTAGAAATATTTTCAACCAATCCAAACGTTGCAAAAGCTCCTTTTATTTTTTAATACGAATTTGTATATTTCAGAGTCAGTTATTGGTAAAAAGTTTTTAATTTTAAATTTCTGGCTGTGACTGTTTTCAAACATTGTGTCAGTTTCTCTATTTCCTTTAAGAAAAGTTACACTGACAATGAGTTGTCTTGCACGCTTGTGAACGCTTTGATACTTTTATAAATTATACTTCCTTGACTTTTAACTCATAATAGTCAAAAGAGTCTATTTTGGTTTATATATATATCATTAACTATTTTAATAATTTTACATCTTTCGACAAATCCATATTTTTACTCAGGAGAAATGGATTTACTTCGTCAATACGTGTCAAACTGTCATTTCAAAGGATAGTTTAAAAAAAAGTAGTTTCTAATTCATGTACCTTAATTTTTAATTTTTTAGCAGAAAGTAAAGTATTCGTTGCCTGTGAATCATCATTAATAAAGCAATCCAGGCTCATGGCAATATCCGGAGCTTAAAGCTTTAATTACATCTGCGCGTGCTGACCAAAGTGTTTTTGATAGATTTTTCAGTACATTTTTATTTATATCACAGCTCAAATTTAATGTTAGTATATTCCAACGATAAGTTGACGATGAGAAAAAAATTATAAAGATTTTGGACAAAATCAAATTAAAATTTACATTATAGATACATTCTACTACTTGAAAGCCAATTAAATTCAAAGAATGTCCTGCACATGGTACGTATATAGCGTATTTATTTTTTTCTTGAAGTCGGATTTGCAACCCTGAATATTTCCCAGACATATTCGAAGCATTGTCGTATGACTGACCTCTACAATCACTGAGGGTAATGTTGTTATTTTCCAAAAATGAAACCATAACATCCATCAGATACTCTGCAGTATGTCCATTAATATTAATAAATTGCAAAAATCTCTCAATGGGTGCACCATTTTGGACATATCATAAAATAAAAGTTAGTTGGTCAGCATGAGTCACATTTGGGGTAGAATCAACGGAAATAGAATAATATTTAGCTTTCTGTATTTTAGTGAGGATAGTTTCCATGACTTTTGACGCCATGACTTTAATGAATTCATCACAAATTGTAGCAGATACATAAAAAGGATAGATTTTACCAGAATTGCCGTACTTTTTAATGTGCTTGTTTAAAAATAGACTAAAATTACTTAGAAATTCCTAAGTGCCTAAATAATTTCCGTTATTCACTGAACTTTTAGTTTCGTTTTCCCCTTTGAAAGGCAGTCCTCTTGATGCGAAGAATTTTATTAACACCCACTGTTCTCTTTAGCACTTATTTCCAAAAATGATGTTCATCATTGAATTTTATAATAAGGTGGTTGTCTTCGCGACTACATACTGTAATCGACGGTGGAAGTTCATCATATACTTTCTGTGTTCAGGTGCGTTTCCATGCAGTGAAATAGACGTACTTGCACACTTCCAATCATTGAATCCGCTACTGCTGAATGTAAAATTTGTAGATGAAAACAATTTACATACGAAACAGTACATTTTTCCTTATGACGGAGATTATATTAGCCCATTCACGGTCTACAACCTCACCATTGTGTAACTCTTTTTTGAACATCGTAGACAGGTATCTTGTTTTAGTTTTACCGTTTGGTTTGTTGTATATATGTGCTGATTTTTCAAAATCATTATGTTTGTTGGAACAAACTGACGGACCTTTCTCAATCGAGTTAGACTGTAAATTCTTGCCAATATATGAAGGCCACAGCCCTGGATCTGTATTTGCAATAAAAATATTTCAAACGTCATCAGTTTTTGTGTTTATTTCAGTAGGTTTTATAGTACCTTCTCGAATACTTAAATAGTCTGTTCCTCCCTGTCCTTAAACTTCAGGTACATTATTGGATATACTGATAGAAGTGGTAGAGATAAATGTAGGTGTAAAATTTGTATTAACTGAAAATTGGGAAATTCGGTAATTTATCAATAGATTCCGGCTTTTCCTTCGATCTCTTGCGTTTCGCAGCATCACTTTCAAAACGTTTCTTTCTTACTTATCCTGAATCTGGAATAACTAAAATAAAGCAATTGTGAAATTTGAAAATAACCGTGGTGTCTTAAAGTAGGTACTTTTTTTTTATATCTTTGTTACAACAGCGATTAAATCTTTATTTTATATTTATTCATTCTTAAATCTACTGCAGTATCGGCATCACAAAAAGTTTATCCTAATTTTGTTCAAGAAATTACAGAAAGGATTTCACCAATGAAGCATGAAGATAATAACCAAGACATTTCTAATGATAGCAGTGATGTTTCAGTCTTGTGCAGACGTATACATATACTGACAGAAAACGACAACGAATAAAATCTTTTTGTCTAACTTATATTATATTGCCTAATTTTTGTGTTCACACGAATTAGTGGCTGTTTGTTTCCCAACAGTAATCGGTGCTCGATTCGCAAATACCCTTCAATCTCATGCTATTTTTATTCAAAACGAAAGATAAACGATACTTCTACAGCGTTCTTTTAAGGAGTCCTGTGTGATGTCCACTTTACGGTCAACAGTTGTAACACCGTTTCTATGACCCCTCTTTTATTGCCCTATCCTATCGTTCAAGTACATAAAAACTTCCCGTCAAGTACAAGTCTTACAAAGAAACTGCTTTTCTCGTGGTTTCAATATGTTGTCTGCTTTCCTGTTTGTGGATCATCAGTTTCGGCTACTTCATTTTTTAATCCAAAATATAAACTTAAAGAAAGGTGGAAATCCACTCAGAACAATTGTATACGGTGATATACAATAATACACCGTGATTACGGTGATATACATCAATACGAAATTGCATGAAAAACCTTTTTTTAAACAGTTTAATAAGAATACTCAACTTGGAAAATCTAAACTTCAATACTTCATGTATTTTTTTAATAATTGCTTGCAATAAAGAAAAAAGTATATAAATCTTTTATGTAAAGTCTTTTTTCCTTTCTATTTTATTAAGGCTAAAAAATATGTTACATTATTCTGGATTATTGTTATATTTTCAGTTTAAATCGAAAGCGATAGCTAAGTGGTTATGGTCTCGAACTCGTGGCCACCATTTTTATTGTCGTATCGTGGGTTTGAATTCTCGTGGCGCCTAAGACCCATCATGTGATGGTCATACACGTTAAATTTGTAGAATATATGTTTGTAACTATACGATATATATTAATACATATATATATATATATGTAACAGAGGTGGTGGTGTCTAGGGGTATGTTGAATAAAAGAGACGTTTATGTTTAAGGAGATTTAATGACAAATCTACAGGTTGTTAAACCTGACTAGGCGCTCGTTGCTGGGGACAAAAGTAAGTGCGCTCCTTCTCCCGCTTACATCCAGAAGTACAGAGAGTGGCGCTGGTATCGCCTGAGCGTATACAACACTCGTCCATCCTGATGTGGTCAGTCCCCGACTAGAATGGAAAATATGCAGGTGAAAATTATACAAATATTAACAATTGAAAAGAAAAGAAAAAAATTAAAAAAAAAATTAAACAAATTTTTAAAGTTAAAATTTTGTTGAGTATAAAGAAAAAAAAATTAAAGTCATTAGTTCTGGAAAGAAAAGTCTTAGGGATTATCCCAAGGTTTCATCAGATCAGCAGATGTGGATGTCAAATTCGGGCCTTTTTGTCTTCCCATTTTCTTTACATCGTACCTGTCGTTTGTACGAACTTTCACGATTTCATATGGCCAAAATATTTTGGTCGCAATTTCCCACCTATTCCAAACTGGGTTTTCTTGATTGCAATCTTGTCACCTTCTTTGTATTTTCTTGCTTCTTTGCGATGTTTATTGTAGTGTAGTCTACTTTGTTCTTGTAATTTCAGAATATTGTATTTGGCACCTTCTCTCATTTGTTGTTTATTCTGTAAAGATAATTGGAAATTTTCTTCCTCCAGAATAGCTTTGATTTTGATGTCATCTTCATTTTTCATTTTGACGCCTGTTAAAAGTTCAAATGGTGTATATTTGGTGGCTATGGATACAGTGCTGTTAATTATTCGTTGAACTGATGATACGTTTTTATACCATTTATTGGGATCTTCAAGTGAAAGCTTTGTTAGGACTGGTATTAACATTGCATGAATTTTTTCTACCTGACCGTTCCCACGCGGTACAACTGTTGTGATTGAAATTAACTCGATATCTTCATCCTGATAAAATTTCTGAAATTCTGTAGAATTGAATGCGGTTCCTTTGTCAGAAATTATTCGTTTGGGACTTTCAAAGGTTACTTGTAGTAATTTTTATTTGTCTAAAGCGTTGTGAGCTGAAGGAGATTATACTGGATAAATCCACAGAAATTTGGTGAAAGCGTCGATGACAGTAAAGATATATTTGTAATTTTTGTTGGTACTTGGGAGTGGACCCAAAAAGTCAATATGGTAAGTATCAAGTGGTATATCACCTTTTGGTATGGGATGTAAGAATCCTTCTCGTTTGCCAAATGTTTTGGATGAAAGAATGCAAGGAATACAATTTGCAATAACATTTTCTACAGTCTTAAACAGATTTGGGGAAAAGAATTGTTGTTTGACTAAATTTTCAGTTTTGTTGAAGCCGAAATGTCCTTTAGAATGTTCAAGTTGTACGATTTGTTTTTGCATTTCAAGTGGAACTACTAAAAGTTCTTCGTCGTTGACAATTTTGTACAGCACATCGTTTTTTAATGTATAATCAGAGGCTGAAGATGATTGTAACAGTTGTTTGATACTGGATGTAAACTCATCATTAATTTGTGCTTTTTTAATTTTTTGTGTTGTCTCGTTGTATTGTATGACCATGACTGGATAACGACTGAGCGCGTCAACATGTTGCATTTGTTTACCGGGCCTGTGAAGTATTTCATAATCGAAGTCTTCTAAGAGAGCCCATCGTGCTATTCTAGGTGGTAAATCTTTCTTTGACATAGTTTTTTGAAATGCTTGGCAATCTGTGATTATTTGAAATTTTGTACCGACGAGGTAGTGTCGAAATTTTTTTAATGCTGTAACTATCGCTAAGACCTCTAGCTCGTAGCTAGAGTATTTCTCTTCTTGAGGAGAAGTTTTACGACTCATATAGTGTATTGGATGAAAGTTTTGATTTGAGTCCATTTGTAGAAGTATAGCGCCAAACCCTTTCGCCCTGGCATCGCAGTTTATTTGTAATGGAGCGTTTTGCTGATAAAGATGCAATACAGGTTCCTGAGACAAAATTTGTTTCAAAGAGTTAAAAGATTGTTTTTGTGTAGTACCAAAGGTGAATGGAACTTTGTCTCGTAAAAGATCGCTTAAAGGTCGTGCGATTGATGCATAGTCCTTAATAAATTTTCTAAAATAGCCTGTTAGTCCTAAAAATGATTGGACATGCTGAGTGTTTTTAGGTGTCTAAAAATTCATGACTGCATTTGTTTTAGCTGTTGAAGGACGAATAATACTTTCTTCAATAATATGGCCAAGAAAAGTTAATTTCCACTGAAGAAAATTACACCTTTTAAAATAAAACTCTAAACCATAAATAGCAGCAACATCAAATACTTTTTTGAGCTTTGCAATCCCTTCACATTCAGAACTTGCCGGAATTAAAATATCGTCCATGTGTGCAATAACAGTGTTGTCTTTTAAGAGATCTTTAAACACAATTTGAATGTATTTTTGAAATACTGAGGGAGAGTTACGCATGCCAAAAGGAACTCTATTAAATTGATATTGTCCATTATGTGTTACGAAGCTGGTGTATTTACTACTATTAGGAACAATTTTGATGTGAAAAAAAACTGTTTTTTAAGTCCAGATTTGAAAAGAGTATCGCCCCATGCAGTTGGTCAAAAATGTCTTCAATGAGGGGTAGTGGAAATCTTTGTTTCATTGTTTTAGAATTAAGAGCACGAAAATCAACACAGATTCCTGTTGACTGATCTTTTTTCTTGACAAGAACTAAAAGTGCAGCAAAATTAGATGAACTTGGAGAAATTATTCCATCAGACAGCCATTGGTCAATTTGGTTTTCGACGATAATTTTTTCCGCTTGACTTAATCTTCTAGGACGTAACGCGATAGGTGTGTCATCAGAAAGGATAATTTGCATTTGTAAGTTTGTATCTTTAATTTTATTTGGTTTGTAAGATTGGGGAAGATTTTCAACTTCGAGACGCGTATCAACATTTAAAATATGGATTAATCTACTTCAGGATAAAATACATTTAAATTCGATAAATAACATTCCTCATTTTGAAAAAGCAAAGAAAGAGTTTCTTTTTTATTATTAACCGGTAAAGAATTACAATCGCTAATTTTCAATTCAGAAAAAGATTTGTTTATGTTAGCCTCGCGCTGAAAATAAGTTATATAACGTGTTTGATCAGATATCGGCTGTGACGTCAGTTCATATTTCTTACTTTCTTTTTCGTCGAATAATAATTTCTGTTTTGGAGAGTTTGACGATTCATTTTTATTTATTGGGTTTTTTTCGTTGCTCGCGTTGTCAATGTTTTGAAATTGAGTTGAGCCATTTCACCTTGAACCGTCGCCGGAATGATTTGGGATAGTTGACGGTGAAAAAGAATATATTTCTACTTCATTATCTATACAGTTTTTAAAGCTCGACTTATTCTTGCTGACTGATTCTGAAGCAAAATTATTTTGTCTATCGTTTTTATTTTTATGCGAAAGAAAGTTCTTTTTAGAATGAGAGGAAATAGAATTTTTTTCTGAAATCCGAGCATTTTCTTTTTCTGTTTTACTTAAATCATCAAAAATATTAGGCGGAACTATTAAATCACAATACAATTTATTTCAGATAGCTGAAGTTACTATTATCGGATTTTCACGAAAATTTGAAAGAGCTAATTTAATTTTAGTAAGTTGAGCTTGAATTTCATTTCCGAAAGCACAGGTTAATTGAACAGTTCCAAAAGATTTTGCTTCGGGTGGAATAAGGGAGGATTTCACACACACAATATTCGCTCCCGAATCGATTAAAGTTTTCACGATTTTATCATTAACAAAAATATTTTCGTATTGCAAAAATATTTTCGTATTAAACATTTTACCTTCGACTTTACAGACAGGACCATGATTTGAATTAGGTCTAGAATTGAAATGAATTTCGTTTCTGTGAGAATCACCGTTCGGGTTATTTGCTGAAGCATTTCGTGAATAATTTGTGAAATTTTTATCACGCGAGTAATAGCGATTAAAGCCCTGAGACGGGATGTATTTTTGTTTGCTGTCATACGGTGGTTGACTGTATTGTGTGCTGTCGGAATACGACTTTCGCTTTGCTACGAAGTTAACATCGCATTGCCTAGCCAATTCAGTTGGCTTAAACCAAGATTCGTTTGGGCGTATCGCGATATGTTGTTGCGTTTCTCGATCGAGGGTGGAAAATAATTTGTCGGCTATCATTAATTCACACATAAAGTTTTAAAATCATTCGCATTACGAAGTTTATAATAATATTCGAAAGAACTCGTTAATGGTGACGAAAACTGTAAGTGCGATTCGTTCGGCAATCGTTGAGCCCTACGGAAATTAATTAAACATTCATGTGCAGTTGGTTGAAATTCTCGTAAAATAATGTGTTTAACTTTTTCGTAATCTTGGAGTTCGTTTTCGGGGATATAAAGCAAAATACTGTTAGCTTTTTCACCGAGAATATTAATTAAGATCTCTGATTTTAATTCCTGTAGAACATTTTTGGTTGTAAATGCACTTTCAAATGAATGAAAAAATAAATTATAATTTTCAGGTTTACAAGGAACTGGCATACTAAGGGTCTTAACGGTTTTAATGAGACTTTCTAGGAGGTTAGTTGACGCTGTTTCAAATGTTGCAGTAGTATTGTTTGAATTATTAGAATTTGTAGCGGAGTTAATATTAGCGAGTTCAATTTTTTTTCCAGTTGAATTAGTTTTTTGGCCGTTTGCTCGGCTTCTTTTTTTACTAGTTCTGCTTCTTTTCGTTCTTCGACGAGAAAATTAAGTATATCCTTAACGAATTCTGGTTCATTTTTGAAAATGTCGGTTTGTTCGATTAGTGCTTTTAAACATACAAGTGTAGCATTTTCTGGGACAGTAACACCTATTTCGTTCGCGGCAGTTATATGATCTTCTTTCTTAGTATTACGATACATGCTGAGTAAAAAAATGTTTGATCCTACCTGATTTAAAGATATCGGAGTATATGTAGATTATAGATAGGCTTCGCTTTTAAAAAGCTATCCGTTTGCGATGAGTTCACCACTGTTCACTTTTCAAGACGATGATTGTAGATACGAAGCAGATGGAGTTTACATTCGATGTGATGAATAGGCGGGGAAATTGGCCTTTTTGTCTTACGGGAACACTTTTGGACGATGCCGAAGAGACTGTTTGGTTGAGTCTCAAGCTTTGGTTTGGCTTGGCAAAGGAGACAGTAGTATTGGTCGAAGAGCGGAGGATTGGCTCTTAGTAGGCGTCGGAAGAATTCGTTGATTAAACATTCGCCATTGTGTTGGGCGATTTCGAAGTGCGCCATTTCTTTTGGACGACTTTTGAATTTAATACGGGTTCAAAAACCATTAAAGTTGCGAGGCCGAGCCTCCATGTAACAGAGGTGGTGGTGTCTAGGGATATGTTGAATAAAAGAGACGTTTATGTTTAAGGAGATTTAATGACAAATCTACAGGTTGTTAAACCTGACTAGGCGCTCGCTGCTGGGGACAAAAGTAAGTGCGCTCCTTCTCTCGCTTACATCCGGGGGTACAGAGAGTGGCGCTGGTGTCGCCTGAGCGCATACAACACACACACACATATATATATATCCTTAGGATTTCGATTCGAATTTCGTAGGAATATAACTTTTTTCAAAATAGGTCACAGAGTCACTTCCGGTATTCGAGAGAGCCGTGTATTCTTTCTTGGAAGCACAAAAAAAAAATTCAAAGTGCGTGTCACCTCGAGTAGGGTATCCCGGGCTCGCGGCACCCCGCTCGAAACGGAATAGGCAACGAATTCGTTCGCTCTCCGAATGTCATGAATGAACTACTCTTACGACTTTTTGGGGGTCATTGATTTGTGAAAAAAAGAAACGAAGACGTCTCGATCCTTTCCGTGGGATTTCTTTAGAATTCGAAACGATTCTCTACTACAGAATGAATTCCCAGCAGTTTTGCACTCCGAAAGATTGTATTTTTTTCGAACGTGGAGACACTTTTTTTCCCAGTTTGACAAAAGAGTTTTTCCTTATGCTTATCAAGCGAAAGAAAGAATTATGATAAAAAGGAAGTCATAGATTCCAAAAATTAAAGAACATTGTTACATCAATTGTTAATTAGGAGAATTTTATTTATGTAAGTACTTTTCTTTAAAAGTATTTTATACCAATATGTGATGAAGTATAAATACATTATAACTTTTAAAGTATAAGAACTAAAAAAAAAAAAAAGAACTAAAGTATATATAATAAATTTCCATTTTCTGCAGGAAAATCTGATTAAACATACACACGCAAATAGAAATTTCTAGTGAGGGGTCTTATATACTAAAAATCTCTTATTTTGTACTGTGTTGGACAAGAATTTCTCCATTTTTGATGTTCACTCTTAAGACATTAAATTATTGTATTTATTTATCTAATTATCAAATGGTACTCTAAGATTCCTTTTATATGATTGTTTTTCTACATTTATATTACACCACAACAATCTGTACTAATGTAATATATTCATTTTATAAATGCTCTTTTTTATTTGGGATTCAATAATAATAAAAAAAGACAGTCATTTGAGTTTTTAAACGAATAAAATAACGTTTTCCATATTAGAAGCAAATAAAAATATTTCTCAAAATTACAATACACATTGAAAATTCTTCTGGAAGATCATAGTGCATTCAAAATTAATGAAGCGTGCTTGTGTATATTAATCAATATAAAATTATTCTAAAGAATCCATTGAAATGCTTATAAATTTTTTTATAAACAGATATTATTTCATGTTGTTCAGAGGGAGAGAGAGGAAATTTACAAAAAAAAAGGACAGATTTTTTTTTAAACTGATATTATTTTTATAACTCTCTGTGTAAAAAAAAAAATACAAATACAATTTCATATTATTTTATCTTTTTGAATGGGATATAAATATCTGTATAATATCAAAGATCTCAAAGAAACATAATTCAAAAATATAAACATAATTACCTTTTGTTTTTTCAAAGAAATTAAATTTAAAGGAAGGAAAAGCCGAGGTAGAACTGTAGGCCACTCATTTCTTCTAAATAGTGTGATTTCCTTCAGGATCATTTCAACCCTCGTTTTATGAGCCCTGACGCCTGTCATAAAATCAGTAATTTGTTTTTGTCACTTATATTGGGAGCTTAAGTGTATCTCTTGTCCATTGATGTTTAATTCATGTATGCAAATAAATAAAAGGTCGCTGGATAGAGTGTCTGTTATGCCTGTGACTGTCCTTTCCCCAGCAGCATTTTTATCAATATAATTAGGATATATTTCTCTTTAGAAATAAAATTAATATTTTCCCTGATTCTCAGCAAACGTCATAAATAGAAATATTTAATATAGAAGTAACTGTCTTCAACCAGTCATGCCCGGGAAAAACATTTGACGATTAAAATTATTCTGATCATGATATTGAGGCTAAGTAGAGAACGAGACGAGGCCCCCCTCAAAGGCGAGGCCCTGGGCCAGGGCCCAGTGGTCTCATGCCTTAAGACGTCCCTGAACTCTAACCAAATTTTTGAGGATTCATTTTCAAAAAAACTCTTCTAAAATTCTAGGACATTTATCCTGTGATAGAAAGTAGGATTTCAAAGGATTGTATAATTTCAAAATTCTTTCCACAGCTGGCAAAAAAGTTAACCAGGGCGTTGTACTGTATCCAAGTATTTTCTTACATTCGACTTCTGCAGTTTCCCAAAAATCTTTTAGCATTTCAACACGCTCAGTGTATATATAGGAATAAGAATATTTTTAATAAAAATGTTTTCCTCATCTATGGGCAACAAATCAGCAGCTGTTTGAACGGCATTATGTATTATGTGGGCTGCACAACCCACACACCAATAATGCTTTGATTAAGATTTTCGTTTAATTTATGAAAAATGTTATTTGTACCTCTTCTCGCTTTTCCTCCAAAATTTGCTTTCGTGTTGTCTGCACAATATGCAATAATTTTATGTTTTAAACTGTTTTTCTATAAAATATTAATAAAGGAACTGAAAATTATTTCAGAAGTTTCACCGGGCGAAGATACGAAATCTAAAATTCTAATATTTATTCTTGATTCGAAATCAATCTGATAATGGTTAGAAATAACTTTATATCCTTAATATTAGATGCGTCAGAAAATATGGATATGAAATTAATTTTTACTAGATTTTTCAATTCCGAAAATGCATATAAGAAGCACATTACACACTATTGCCTCGGGTTTCGTTCTAGCACAGACAGATTTTTTCTCGAAAAACTTTTTGATAACTTGTGATGTACAGTCCATAGAACTGAAGGAATTATTATGATTAATAGTATAAAAAGACATAAGTCCTTCTGCTGATGCTAGTTTCTTTTCTTCATCTCCATAAGCCGTTTTTCTAAAAACTTCCTGTATTTTGGAGGAAGATACGGCAGTATTTAAGTATCTATCTCCAAGTGCTTTGAAATATCATTCCTCCCGCCGTGCAAAATTGAAAATTTACCACTACACTTCTTACATTGCACAATGTAATTGCTTTCGGTTTTTTTTTTTTTTATTAAAAGGAAATTCATTTCTTAGACGATCGTTGAATTTTTATCCTCTTTTCTTACTTATTATATTAAAATCTAAATTTTTTTTTAATTATGTTATAAATTATTAAATACATATTGCTTAAGAACCCCGTAAGTAGGTACATACATAATTACATGAACATATTTAACATTTTAGATTATAAATTAAATTAATTTGATTGTTGTAAAGCAATCATATTTTAAGAATTATTTTAATGTAATCCTCTATTTATTTCAAAATAATAACAATACTAACTTGTATTATTTTTTCTTTGAATTTTCCGTAACGTAAGTCGTAAGTGTCACTTTCAAGGCTGGCGCTAGACTTTTTGCCCCCCCCCTATTAAATATAAATAATACAATTACTGTCTGCAAAATTCAAGAAAATTTATGTATTTATGAAATATATAAATAAAATACTTACCTAAAACATCTGAGAAGTTGATTTGTTGACATTACTTGTTTAACAACCTCTAGTACGCAGTACGATGAGTATCGAATGAGAGACAGCTACAAAACTCATTATGCGAAAGCGTGGATGACCAACAAACTCTTAACATCTTAATTTAATCCTCTAATTCTTTCTAAATAATAGTAATACTAACTTGTTTTATTTTTTCTTTGAATTTTCCGTAACGACCTTCTCCATTCTGAAATTTCCCTCCATTTCCAATTTTTGTATAAGATGAAATTCTTTTACAACAATGTTCCAAATGATTCTAGATCAATTGCGAAACATGTCGTCATAAGAATAAAATCTGTGGAAGTGTACAAAATGTTATCTCTTCATTTTACAGGTACAAAATGTTTTCGTACCTGCCAATGCCAAAATATGCCACTGTTCATTAAGTCCAAATAATGGTAGTCGAATTCTAGCAACTGATCAAGGCGAAGTTTGATAGGCAGCTCCTGATAATCAGTTCTCAACAATTATTTTTATTATTAAAGTTTAACATTAAAAAATTAACAAAAATAATATAAAACTCATATCCTGATGAAACAACTGCATAGAATCCGAAAACTGTACAGTCCCTTTCCGTTCTCCCACCGTTCCCTAGCTTGACGTAGTTTCTTTTTAAAATTCGGGACTTTCTTAAAACCCCGCGAGACGCGGAATAAATTGTTAAAAATCGGGACTGTCCCACTAAAAGTGGGACGTCTGGTCACCTTAGCCAAACATATTATAAAGTGTCAGTGGTAACTGATTGTACAGCAGCAGAAATTTGTTGTTCAAGTTCACATAAATTTGTAGGGATGGTAGCGCATACACTTTATCTTTTACAAATCCCCCAAAAGAAGAAATAGAATGGCGCCATATCAAGTGTTTTAGTGGCCAGCTGTGTAACATCAAGTCATCTGGCCCGCTGCGACTGATCCAACTATGAAGTAGCTTCATAAAGGCTTCTAAAATGGCTTTCATGAAATAGCTTCATTAAGGACACACGAAAGCCACATATTGCTCACAATACAACACTTACACATTTTCCCTTTGTGTGTGTGGTTAGCTGGTTGGTTATCTAAGGGTATTCAACCACATTGTAGGAGTAAGACACGGAAGTATAAATGATGAGAAATAATTATTCACAAATACTGGCGTTTATTAGGATGGGAAAACACTTACAGATTGGACATAGACAAATATAATTCAATTTCGAAAATACTAAAAAAAAGATTCCAGATCCCTTGCGCTTAACAAGCATATAACCCCTTAATTCCCATGAGAAACTAATTCTCTTAAGAGAACGATCCAGTGACCTCAAGCTGAAGAAATCTCCAATCTTTCTCTATCGCCTCTAAGCCAGGATTCTCGCAATCCTTTCCATATAGCTTCCCAGTCACAATGGTGAGTGTTCAGAAGCGTATTCAGTTACATCATCAAAAGTCCCAACAACGCTGTGTCATCCTGACCTACTCGTATCCTCACGGCAGATATAATCAAAAATCTAGAATTTACAAAACTAAAAAGAAAAAAAAGACGTGAATTAGTACATAAATCTCAACAGTCATATGTATTATTCTGCTCCTTCTTATTAATATTCAGTCAGAGGTTCCATCTGATCAGTTGATGACAATGTCCTATTTGACCCCTCGTGCTTTCCAATTTTTGCTTCGTCATTCATAAATTTTGTGCTTTACGTCTATCTAGTCTATTTTAGAATTGGCATAATCTTCTTAGACAAATTTCGTCAAAGGTACCACAATTTGTGAAAATCGGGGTATATAATCACGGTAGTAGCTGTCTAGTCCAAGTAGAGTTCTTACTTCTTTCCTCGTAGTGGACCTTGCTAATCTTTTTATGACTTCAACCTCCTCTGGATCTGAGGAATGTTTATGAGATCCAATTAAATGGCCTAAAAACTTCACTTGCTTTTTCCCAAATACACACTTTTCTGAGTTTACTATCAAACTGACTTCCCTTAGACCTTGGTATCTTTAATACGCTGTCTATGTGATTAAGATGCTTCGTCCACGTTTTAGAAATTGAGTGAGTGAGTGAGTGAGTGATAGTAGGTTTTAATGGCGCAAGAGCCAAAGTAGGCTATGCTGCGCTAAACACTTGTTAAAATCTATTCAAAAGTAACAGCCTTAAAAACACAAGATCAACACAAATAACACACAAAAGATAAAAAGTTAAAAATCAAATGTGGTGTAAAAGGCCAATATGACGTAAAAAGGCAAATAAATTATGGTGGGGGTTTTTCCCCACCAAGTCAGATAGATTTAAAACAGATGAATGAAAAAAAAAGTCCGGCGATGATGATCAAACACAGGACAGTCAATTAAAATGTGATGAATAGAGTAAGGGACATGACAGGAAGGACACTCGGGAGCATCTTCACCAAACAAAAGATGTTTGTGAGTAAATCGAGTATGTCCAATGCGAAGGCGAGTCAATCTGACATCGGCTCTTCGCATTGGAAATACAGTCCAATTGGAGAATTGGCCATTCTCCAATGATAGGCTTCACCGAGTGTAATTTATTATTAGTCTGGAGACTCCAAGATTCCTGCCATGTCTGATGAATGAGCATTAAAATGTGACGTCGTATGTCCTCAAATGGGACTGCAAGCTGCAGAAGATTCGTTGCCGAACGAGCAGCCGAGTCCGCTTGTTCATTTCCTAAAATACCTACATGACTAGGTATCCAGCAGAATTTTATAACATAACCCCTGCTATAAAGCTGACACATAATGTCAGCAATTTCAAACACGATAGGATGACTTCGATCGTCCAGATGTACCAATGTTTCCAGGACGCTCCTGCTGTCAGTATATACAACGAACTTTCGAGAACTGGATTTCTCGACTAATTTCAGGGCACAGTAGACGGCGACTGCTTCGGCAGTGTAGACACTGCAGGAAGCGTCGAGCCGGTAACTGTGCCTGATGTCATTTGAAACGACACCACAGCCGACGTATCCAGTTCCTTTCGATCCATCTGTGTAAATAGGAATAAAATCCTCATACTGACAGCGATGGAAGGCAAAGATTCTCTGGAGAACAATGGGACATGTGTTGGATTTGCTGAATAAAGCAAAAGGGTTATGGAAAGTAAATCTTGGCACATTCACATTAGGAAATTTAGTAAAATTTTGTTGTTGAATACCCAAGTCATGTAGGCTGAGTTCCTCGATGAAGTCTTTCACCCTTTCAGAAAAAGGACGGATGAAGGAAGGACGAGCACTATATAATCTCCTTAAAGACGGGCTGATAATGATATTCTGCAATGGATGAGATGAAAGAGATGTCATTTTGAAATGATAATAGAGCGACAGTTTCAGGCGCCGCAAAGCCAAAGGTAGCCGGTTACAAAGGACATAGAAACTCTGCACAGGTGACGTTCGAAACGCACCACAGCAGATTCTCAGAGCATTATGGTGGACTGGGTCAAGCTTCCGCAAGGTAGTTTTGCAGGCAGATCCGTAGACGATGCATCCATAGTCGATCCGAGACAGAATCACCATTCTGTCGGTTGTGGGATACCGTCTGAAGATACCCCACAATTTCCATTGTTCCCGGTAGGATGATTGGCAATCCTTATTCCCCCACGGTTTACTGATCTTCCTCTGTGATGTTCCACTCTTCGGTATCGCTGCATCAGCAGCGTCCACGATAGAGGCAGTGACATTGCGGACAGAGTCATTAACATCTCGATCTTGAACCATTGTACCGGTAATAACCACTAACCGTGTGAATAAATCCCAATCTGCCCGGTTGAAGCGGTAAGTGGGAGGACGTAATCGCACCCCACTACCATGAACCTGGGAGACTAGGAGAGGGAAATGACTGGCTGTAGAACATGAATCCTTCAAATTCAGCGACGGCAGTGTTTGCAGAACCAAATGGACTGTGCCTGAGATCACCTGCCTGACGGCCGACCGCGAATTGCACCACTCAACTGGAGGGCTGTGCCCATTAAAGTCACCTGCAGAAGGAAGGGAGCTGGAGGAACAGCCTGACTGAAGGTAATTAAATCCATTCAGACAACATCTGGCAGATAAATGCAGCAAGACTGTGATTAATGTGCGAGTATGAATTTGCACAGCCACAGCCTGCAACGATGTGGTCAGTGTAACGACGTTATGAGGATAGTTCTGGGATGCCAGGATGCAAACACCTCCAGAAGATGATGTAACATCAACATCCCGTCGTACACAATGATATCCACGCACACGGGTTGTCATATTACTCTTCAGAAAAGTTTCCTGAAGAACAACACAGACAGGTTAGTGCGTAGATATTATGGATTTGAGATCCTCTAGTCTGGGTCGTAAACCACGGCAGTTCCAGGAAACAAAAGCCATTAAATGGGCGCACTGGAAGTGGAAGGTCCCGTTTCCAGGACCCCCATGGAGTCATAATCTTCGGGCGATGGGTGTAATACCACCGCATCCTCGTCAATGACCCTAGTTTTTTTGCGAGGAACACTGTTCTTCGCAGCAGATTTTAATTTTTGCCTCTGCAAAGCCTTTGACCTGGCCAATGGCCTAGTCTGATTAGCTTTAACAGAGGAAGGGGTTTCAACTATATTTAATTTTTTTCTTGATAATGGAGTCTTTATGATAGATTGCGGTGTCTTAGTGGTAGGTTTTGTAGTCTTAGTGATATGTTGCGGCGTCTTAGGTTCAGGAAATTGGGTGGATTTAGAAACTTTAGTGTTCTGGGTTGCCGTAGCGTAGCTTTTTCCCTGTACATGGGTACGGGAAGCGACTACACGGCGAGCCTCGGGATATGATAAATTCTGCAGCGTCTTCACCGATGAGATTTCCTTTTCCTCCGCCCATTTAGGACAAGAACGAGAGTATGCAGGGTGGTTTCCCTGACAATTGACACACTTCTCTACAGCGTTACAGGAAGCACTATTGTGCCCTGTCGCTGTATAGCGAGAGCATGTCAATTGTCCCCTACAAGCTTTCTTAGAATGGCCGTATCGTTGGCAATTAAAACATCTCAGAGGGTTTGGAATATATGGTCGGACGGAGATATGCGGCCTGAACAGTCTGTGGCAGGGTAGGAGTCGAAAAGGTCAAGATGAGGTGCTGGGTGTTAAGCACCTTACCATCTCTCCTAATCGTAATCCTCCGGACACCACAAACCAGCTGGTCCTGCAGATTCTCCAGAATCTCTTCTTCCGACACGTTTTCCAAATCCCTTGAGGATACCACGCCACGAGAGTAATTCAGGTTTCTATGTGGTGAAGTCACTACAGGATAAGGTCCTAAGGTCTTCATACTCATTACAAGTTGTGCTTGTTTTGAGTTACAGACCTCGATTAATAGGTTCACAGAACGTAGTTTCTTAATATTCTTAACAGTCCCTACCATACCTTGAATTCCCTTTTGAATTAAAAAGGGAGATATAGTAGAGAAAGTTTCAGTCTCTCTTTTTATCAAGAAGAATCTAAAATTAGTAGTTTCTGTACATTTGTCTATGTCTAAATTTTCATTTTCGGAATGCCGCTCGACACGGTCAGCCCATGATTCACTTTTTGATTTAACATTTTTTTTAATAGCTTTGGGAGCCAAATCTGATATCATTTTATTTGTCGCCATAGTGCCTGAGAAAAAAAGGAAAAACACGGAAAGACTTCTAGTTCAATGGGGCCTCCGCCAGACCCCATCCTTTCCTAACGAGGAAACGAGTAACCTCCGGAGAAATTCGTTCCAGCCGGACAATGTGAACTGTCCCATTACGTGCCCAGGCAGAGGCACAGGTCCAAGGCCGAAGCCAAGGAGGATTTCTCGTAATGGGATGGAGGTCACACCATCCAGCCACACGAAACCAAGGCTCTCCCTCTGGGAACATTTTGAGGATGACGTTCCGAAACTGTAACCGACGGCGCACGCAACTCCTCTCCTCTCCTCGCACACCCTTCCCTAACCAGAGCCTTTTCCAATCACGCCCATGCGGTCTCCCACTAGGTACCTCCGCATGAGGGGTACTGGGGCCCCGTATTGCCAGAGCTAGGCACACAGGAGATCGGCATTGATACGCCGTCGGCCTTTTAGTGTTTTAGTAGAGACACCACAAAGATTTTTTTATTTTTAATTTATTTTATTTATTTAGAAACACAAGAGTTAACACAAACACTGATAAGAAATAAAATTAAGTTAGTTCAAACTGTTTTCCGCCTGATATCATAAAATATCAAGCGGAAAACCCCCCAAAGCAAAACACATGACAGGAAAAAAAGAGGGGGGAGAAGAAGAGGAAAACAAAGATCACTGAGGAACCTCGGGGTTGTGATGCCCGTACTCATCTTAAGAAGATGAGCCCCCTGAGAGGACGTTTTAGAAATTATGGCAGCAGCATCAATATATGAGCAATAATATGCTTTTTGAAGAGCTAGGGCTTTGTCTATTGATTTCTGGAATGTATTCCCATCATTTTTCATTTTAGATGTTTACATGTTCCATTGTTAACGGCCAGAATGTGTCAAATATGCTATGTAATATTTGGATTCATCCTTCATTGGTATTTGCCAATATCCCTTGGTGAGGTGGATTACAGAAATAAATGTCGCTTGTCCTACCTGAAATAATAGATCTCTCGCTATTTTTATGGAGTAGACGTCTGAAATTGTAAAACTATTTAGTAATCTAAAATTAAAGCATAACCTAATGCTTCCGTTCTTCTTAGCAACACTACGGGATGAATCTATTCACTGTCCCTTGGCTCAATGAAGCCCATATCTTTGATCTGGTGATCTACTTTCTTTTGTAAATTAATAGGGAATCTATACGGTTTGAGTCTCTTTGGCGAACAGTTCTTTATAACTGTGACACAGTGTCCTTCAACCTTGGCGTGTCCAGGTTTGGAACTGAATATATCAAAAAATTCTTGGGCTTGTACAAGTGTAAAACTAATACTTTTCATAATTTCTGATATCTTCAACATTTTTATTCATCTTGACAGCAGGCGTATAGGGAATAGTCCCAAAATCTTCATCTAGTTCGAAAACCATACCAACATGATATATTCTTTGGATGTAAGGTCGGAGCTTACAAGTATTTATGGGGAGTTCCCTGATACTCCCATCTTCTACTTCGACTTTCTTAGAGTATAGTCTGTTTATATATATATATATATATATATATATATATATATATATATATATATGGCAGGTCCAATCCAAGTATATGAAAGTGTATAAGAGGAAGAAGGAAACAGTACTAAAACCTTTTCGCCAACAACAAAAGATTTTTATTTCGACCGAAGATTGTAATTAGAAGAATATTATTCTTGAAAATTCTCTGTATTCTCAGATACAATTTCACGAGCTTTTCTTAGGTTTTCAGTTAAGACTTGTAAATAATCTATAATTGGACGAGATGCAGTGGTTGGAATAGTCTGTTTGCCGATCCAGACTTCCCTTAACAAAGGTAAAGGACCCGGGGGTAATTTCCATACACCAATTGGAATGGTGACACCCCAGTAGTGCTATACGGTACTTCTCTATACGCGAATAAGAGATATGGAAGATGTAAATCCCAATCTCTGCTTATTCTTGAATATTTTTATTCATCATTTCCTTTAGAATCCGGTTCCCACGTTCGGCATCACCCATAATCTTATGATGTCCTGGAGTGAAAAAATGTGGAGATATGTCTAGGAGATTTTAGAAAGCTTTAGTGAACTTGTATGTAAAATTTGTACCTTGATCGGTACGAATCCTTTTAGGAAATGTGTTCTGAGTAAATATTTTCATTAATACGTTACATGTATTTTTAACACTAATTTCTCTTACGGCTATGGCTTCTGCCCATCTGGTGCACAAATTCGCAGCACATATTATAAAACGGTTTTTCTTGCCGATGGAGGTTCTAATGGTCCTATACAGGCTCCATACTTCAAACATAGTTTCAGGTATAACAATAGGATGTATAGGGATCCTATCCTTATATGTAACCACTTTTCTCGATTGACATTCTTTGCAGCTTCCACAATTCCTTTTACATTCGACTTGATTGTGTGAAGGTCAGTAAAATTAATATTTAATCCCCTGAGTGATTTTCTTTTCACCGAGATGTCTAGCTAGTGGGATTTCATGTGCATTTAACACAATGTTTTTCTTTTCTGTTCATAATACGACTTGCTTAATATTTTTTATTATTCATATGCAATGAAATTTTGTGGTCAATAAATAAGAGTTTGGTCTTTTTTCTGCCTCTTCAAAACATTTTTTAAGTGTTTAATCAATCTTCTGAAGTTTGCCGAATTCTAAGTCTGTCTCCTCTATAGTACGATCATAATTTTCGTTTCATAGAGAATCCTTTTTTCTCACTGCTAACACAGTTCTGGTTACATTCGGAAGCATGCTCTTGTCATCATTACCTCCTGACATTTCATTATTTGGGCATTTTAATTCTGAAACTGGCGTCTCGACACCTAACACATCGATCAGTAACTTCCGAGTCTAACATTGAAAACAACATTTTTTTTGCAAAATTTTTTTTTATTC
>BMAW01104922.1:541967-615561 GCA_019974015.1 Nephila pilipes
AGTAAATACACTTCCATATGATATCTGTGTCATCTCAGCAATCTCACGGAGCTTCACTTTACGATCTTTCATTATAATTTTTGTCACTTCACTCACATTTTCCGGTGTAACGGCTTCCACAGGTCTACCCGAGCGTTCCGCGTCATTTGTGTCGGTACGACCACGTTTAAACTCGGCAAACCACCGACAAATCGTTGCTTTTGATGGACAAGAGTCCGGGTAACATTTTTTAATCCATTGTTTCGCTTGCACGGTGTTTTTACCCATTAAAAAACAATGTTTTATCAGAACACGAAACTCGGTTTTTTCCATTTCTTAAACAAACTACAAAACGACTTTACTCCAACCTCGATAACTCAGCTGTTTCTGGTCCGATCGACTTAAAATTTTGACACGTTTCAAGCAAAGGTTAGTACTCTAGAAAGACCTGGTTACTGGTTTACTACGAGCGCCATCTCTGGGTTAGTCTCGGGAGTTATTGATTGATGTGTTATTCCCATGGAGTTCGATATTCTCTATGATCATAGTGTTTGCTGAAAAGCTAAGTTGTAAATCGTTGGTAAGTCTCCATGAAACGACACAGGTGTGACTGGAACATCACCATGTAAATTGTCATTAATTTTCCTTTCGAACATTCTGAGAGGTGTTATTTCACTTTCTCCAAAAGATGAATTTATTTTTATTTTGCTTTCTCCTTCGTAAGACATATCGGTCATCAAATATTCACACTTTACAAATATTTGTGCGCCAGTGTCTACGATGCTAATCAGGATTGTCTTTCCACATTTGATTTCGATGATTTTTAAATCATCCACATCATAAATGTTCACTGATTTGGATACTGGAATGAAAATGTTAGCTGTCAACATATCTGATTTATCATCTTTTATAGTAGTTGACTTCTGGACTAGGTTATTTTGTGCGGTAACAGGAATATTTCTAGACTGACGATTTTTCATACAAAACTTTGAACTGTGACTTTCTTTTCCACAAATAAAATAAGTTAGTTTGTATTTAGATCTGCATAATTCTTCATTTCAGCGTCGTGCAGTCCATTTGGGTGTGTTTTGAGAAGAAGAAAATTGTTTATTTTTAAATGTTCGTTCAGGAGGTGGAGTACGAGGACGAAATTTTTCATTAACCTTATACTCAGAAACTGTTCCCAAGGATTTCCTTGCTGTACTACGTATACTATCATATTTATTTCATCTGTCCGCTATCTTGGACGGGAAGTAATTTTTGTCCATTCATCTAAGAAATATTCTCGTACTTCAGAAGGTATCTTTTTCTTGAGTTGGTCGGTAATGATTAGATTCTTTAATCCTTCAAAATCTTTATATCTACACCTCTAATCCATTCTTCGAAATAATTTGTTATTTCATCACAAAAGTCCCTCCAAGATTTCTGAGCCATCTTCTGATGTAGTACGAGCTTTTTCCTAAGTCTTTCTGAATTCAATTTAAATCTTCTTAGCAAAATTTGTTTAGTATATTCGTAATCCTCGAATTTCTCTTCCGATTCGCTACTAATTAACTGGACGATTCCGGATGGTAATAACGTTAAAAAACACGATATCCAGTCTTTAACTTCTATGTTGACCCTTTTGGCCTGTCTTTCGTACAGAGATAAATAAATCATAACATCGTCCTCACGCAAATTTAATCTAGGCATAAGCTTAATTAGTTCTAAACAATGTTGCCCATTGTTATTGGGACCTGTAGGAAAGCTTGACTGACACTTGGATTCGATTTCAAAAGTTTTATCAATTCCAACTCCATTTATTCCTTTGGCTGCTGAATTTCTAACTCTCTTTGCTTCTGCTGAGCTTCTAACTTTATTTGATTTTTCTTGGTCTCCTCGAGTATGGCATTGATAATCTTCTCTCCTGTACCCTTTACAAGCTCTTCATCATAACATTTACTTTCTATAGTAATTTTCATTTCGGAGTTGGAATTTCTCCCATTTCTTCAGCCAAAATCCCTTAAATCTTCTTTCCTGCCCTACGTTAAAAATACCATGGTGCTTAGTGTTTAGTAACCCCTTTTTTTATAATAATATATTTGTATATATAGAGAGAAATATAACTCTTAAAACAAATAAGAATTTTCTTTTCTATCTTACCGATTGCTCCAGTAAGAAATTCTTATCTTTGGAAGAGTGGTCGACAGGCAGTGAGAATGGGTATACAATAAATAACAAATCCGTTTATATTTTTTTCAGCTGCCTAACTTTAATACTTTATTGCACCACATTATACAAACATATATATCAAACATGTAACCAAACCATCATATACAACTTTTCAAATCTGCCAACATCCTGCTATTCCAATCCTTCCAACTTAGAGTGGTTCCTCTTAAACTCTTAGTGAAATTGGTTGTTACATTAGAGATCTATACTTGAGTGTTGCCGCCACGACTGGTATTAACTGTTGTTACACGCCTTGGGATTGAATGAAAGAGGCTTTGGATGTCTTGTTGGGCTTTAGTTATGTTACCTTCACATGTTGCCAGAGTTGATCAAATGTAGTTGCCAGATTTGTACGCAGCACCAGTTGTTCTTCAACTATCAATTAGACATGTCAAATAAGTGATAGAACGGGTCAACAGAAAGGTCAGTGTAATCTGGTGAACGAAAAAAAAAACTTGAACATTCTGTGTCACGTGTGGTCGCTCATTGTCTTATTGCATTGTAGCCGTAGGTATGCCCTGAAGGTAAGAGAGGACAACAGGCTCCAAAACTTGAAATAAACAGCGTTAGCTGCTCTTTGATCATACTGTGGGAAGGAGAGGGATTCCATATTACCTCAAACCATAATAATCTGAACTATTACGGCAATACATAAGACAACAATTAAGCAACCTCTCTCTCCATGTTTTCAAACTTTAATACGCCATGGTGTTGTAACATAAAGCTCAATTCGTGTGCAAAGACAATGTAGTATCATTCGATTGTCCATGTCCACCGTTAAATATACCATTGTAGCTGCAAACGCCTGTGGTTTTTATACAAAGGTAACGCCTTGCGGACATTCCACTGTGTTGTAAATGAATTACCGATTATCGAGCAATTGACCATATTTCTTGTGATATGGTTCCTGATGTGGTAAAACGTCATCCAGTGTAATGGTGAAACGTGGTGAGTACAATCGGTCAGTCGTTCCCTCACGCATACATCTGTTACAGATTCGCAACACTGTTGCTTAGTTGCCGCCAACATGATTTCCAATTTCTTGGAAGGATAATCTGAATTCTAAATAAGCAACAATTCTTCCTCGCTCAAATTATGCTTATATTCTTCGAGGCATACTGAAGCTGTTCACGCTAAAAAATAACCGCATGAAAAAGCAATTCTAGAACTTTAAAAGGCTATTATGTTCTCTTTTCATAAAGCACGGAACTATAGGCACCCATGATGTGCGTTTGCGCTGAAATGCTAATCATTTTCATATTCAATTGTGGTATACGAACGGAGAAAATTTTTCTTGGTTTGGAATCGTCCTTTATGGTATTTCATTCTGGAAGGCTAACAGTGTAGTAGTAACTTATTAATGTACGAGGGAGAGTTAAAAAGTAAGTCACACTTGAGTAAAAAGACTACAAAAAAAAAAAAAAAAAAAAAAAAAAAAAAAAAAAGACAAATGGAAACAAAGATACTGCACTGAGCAACGTAAGCATAAGTCATTTTTCGATGTATTATCTAAACCAGTGTTTCTCAACGTGGGGCCTATCCCCACAAGGGGGTTATTAGATTCTTAAGGGGGGAATTCGAAATTCATTTATATATATATATATATATATGGGGGGCATAAGAATTTTTAAAAGGCTTATGGGGGCATAGTAAAAAAAAAGGTTGAGAAACACTGCTCTAAACGAATTGAAACATTTATCTAACCGTTAAATAAAATTTTCCATTGCCCTAAAATAGAAATCTCCTCCAGCGTTTTCCAACCAATGCAGTACGACAAGCTTAAGATCATCACCAATTCGAAAACGTTAATTGCAGAAGTTCTTCTTTTGTACTAATAAATGGAGATCGCTCGGGGCTAAGTCAGCGATGTGTGGTGAGTGGAATCAAACCTCCCATTTGAATTTCCATAGCAAAATGTATTTTGTGAGTTTCATGGGTTCTGGGGTTAGCTGCAGCAGTATGATACCATTGCTTAATTTGCTGTATCGACGGTCTTTGATTGCCTTTCTCAAATTCTGAAATGTTTTGCAATATGAGCCGGCAGTTACTGTCCTCTCTTCAGCTATGAATATGTTGTAGACAGCAACATCACAGTCGAAAAACACATTCGTCATGATTTTTCCAGCTGACGGTTGTTTTGGTTTTATTAACCTCGCACTAGAAGCAACACGAGGGCTATTGGCGACGGACCTCGTAATTTTGACGAGGACGTTACCTGTGAGATGGCAAACCCTCTCCTAACATCCACACCACGCCAGTGAGTGAATGTAAAGTTTATTGGCACAAGAGCCAGATATGACTATGCTGCGCCAAACAAGATTAAACTGTGGTCTAGACGTGAAATTGAAAAAGATAAAAAGTGATTAACAAGGAGGGTCGAAAATAGAGAAGAGCCCCGGCGACACGGCGGGTCTTTAGCGGCCAAGGATCGAACCTACGACTGAACGAAAACCGCCGGCAACGAATCCGAAACCTTGACAACTAGGCTACCGCGGCCCTTCCATTCAATAAAAGAGCGCTTCACTTTGAGAATAAATTGGTTGAACCACTATTCGTTCCCTGTGATTAGGCGACGAAATAATTTGCTACCTTCTACAGGATTTCGTTGCAGAAAACTGAAAGAGAATCATCAATGTCGTTTTTTGTGTACAGCCGTCAAAAGACGTGGCACCCATCTCGTACAAAAATTTCGATATTGCACGTGATCGTGAATGATGAAATGCGTACTTCCATATGAAATGTCCAGCGTACTCTAAATTTCGTTAATTTTTATACGTCGATTGTTTCGAATGACTTGTTCGACAACGGCAACAATTTCAGCACCGAAGGAGTTAGCAGATCACCCTGGACAATAATCGTCAATGATATTGGTATGGCCATTTTCAAATTACTAGCACCATTTTGAAATTGCAAGCCGTGATATTGCATACTTGTCATAAACAGCAACAATTTCATAATAAATTTCAGTGCAATTCAAGCATTTATAAATTTGTTTAAAAAAAAAAATAAAGCCCGTACAATTCCTCTTCTAATTTTGAGTATGGATGTAGCGGACGTACCGTTACGAACCGCTGTCCAAACACACATTCACTATAAAAACATCGCTATATTTCCTTCCGAAGCTCTTTTACATGTTTTTCAATCCCACACACTTAATAGGATCTAATTACAATACGTCGAAAACTAGCGCCAAGTGTAATTTTCTTTTTAATTTGCCCTTATATATAAAAAAAAAATAATGCAAGGCAATACCGTTAACTAAAAAGCTTAAAGCTTTTTATTCCCTCCCTCGTTTTTTTTTTTTAATTTCAAGATATGCTATTATAATCAAAAATTAAAATTTTTTAAAACATTTAACTCTGAAATTCAAATTGTCTCGATTTTTATAAATGACCTATTATAAAAGTAACTTATTTATCAGTTATGGTAAGGCATAGCAAAATGTTTTGAGTATGCTTTACAAAACTGATTAATTTATTGGTTTTTATTAAAGTCTTATTAGAAGAAACACGAGGGCTATTGGTGAAGGGCCTCGTAATTTCGAACCTCGGTCAAGTGAGGAGGACGCCACAGAAAAAAGCAAAATAAAAGCGATTCTGATGGTATTGTAAGACTTTTGTCTTTTAATACATTATCCAAGTTTTTGTCAATTGCTATGGATTTGGTCATAGTCATAAGATTTTTATCAATTTTGTCTATAATAAATATTAAAAAAGCAGTTGAGAGAAATACTTGAACGCATGGATAAATTTTATTGAGTTCATCACAAGATTCAAAGAATTGAAAGCTATTCAAATAGTCTTTTGAGGACTACAGATGAGGGATACACCCAGTTTCATACATATATAATATTCTATAAATACTTGTGAACGAGAATATGTAAAACATATTTAATGTATATATTGTAAAACACATTACTTTTTTAAAATATAAAAATACAATTAATGAAAAATGAAATTAAAGCAATTGTTTCCCTATATTTTTAAATGTCATAATTATAACGGCGATCAGGATTATGTTGTTTTATCTTTGAATAACAAATCAATTTGCAAATTTAATTGCAGGTCTAACTGGATTCATATACCAGCTTTGTAATTCTCTCAGACCAACATTAGTAAAAATGACTCGTTGAAAAGAGCTTACCAGAAATGAAAGTGCAATGTACGTTCACAGTACTGTAGAAAATGTGATCAAATGCAGAATTGATGGTTCAGTACAGAAGCGATATGGTGTAAAATCAATGCTGTCTCACAGTGACTGAAGAAACATTGTTTTGCAACTGTATGAAACATGTCTGCATCTGCAATCACTCATAATATTGAAGGAAAAGTTTCGTGGCCAATAGTGAGTGAAAGTAAATGTTATTGGCCCAAGAGCCAGATGTGGCTATGCTGCACCAAACAAGATTTATAAGTGGTCTTCGGGACAAATTATTAAACATGTTTTAATAATTGCGATTCCACAAAATGTCAAAATGAATAAAAAATCAGCATTAGCCCAAAACAAAATGAAACAAAGAAACTGTGCTAATGTGGATTACTGACAACATGGACAGTAAAAAAAATTTTACGGATAAGAAACATCTTAATCTTGATGGACCAGATGGTTTTAACAAATTGGCACAATCTCAGGAAAGAGAAGGACATAAGATGCAACAGGCATTTTATAGGCAGATCCTTGATGCTCTGGGGAGCAGCATCAGCTAATAGCAAAATGTAGTAGTAGGAACAATTACTAAACCCAAACACCGAGATATATCTATGGTTCTTAAATGTGCAATCCTTAGCTCGTTATTCCCCCTTAGGAGGCAATAATTTTATCTTTCAGCTATTAATAAACTTTATTTATCATGTATTACACATTGTTATAAAGATAATAAAGCGTAAATAAAGAAATTAATATAATACAAAAAATTGCATTTGGTAAAGCTGTTTGAAGTAGTCAAGAGCAAAATTGATTCATAATTTTTATTCTCTAAATTATAGACTTAAAATAACCTATTTTTCAATTTGTCAATATTCATGAATTTAAAAAAAAGTTGATAAATATATGTTGACTCAATAAGGCTGATGCTCTTAATACATTAATAAACAAATCATAACTTGTTCCCTTAACAACAGAAGTTTCATGAATGAATTCCTTAAATTTATGATGTAGTTACAATTTTTACATAGACGAGTTACGGCTTTGTTTGCATGCATTTTAGGAAAAATTGAAAAGTTGCTAAAAAATGCAACTCTACAAATCAGAAAAAAGATCCTTGAAGTCTTTTATTAAATCAACAATTTTAGCAACATATAAATCAACAGTGATATTGAGCTATAAATTATTATTATTAATTATTATTTTTTTGGAATCAGAAAAGTGCATGAAGGTATTTAAAAATCGATTGGGTTTGAAATTATAACATAAGACTGTAAAAATTATTCAAGGTTGAAAATTTATCAAAACAGGGTAGCAGTTTGTGCACCTGTTATATTGGATTTCTCCTTCTATACTAGAACCTCTTGCATAAGAAATTGAATACAAGAATATTTCTGTTTCAATCAGTTTATCATGTTAAATTTGTTAATAAGTCCCATCTATCCTTATAATACATATTGCAACATAAATGGTGTGGTATCAACATAAACAGTATAATTCATATTTATTCCCATATACGTCTGAATATGGTTAAGAATTCAGAGTTTTACATTTTAGTTTAACAATTTTTAAATGAATATTATATCAATGAGCTTGCATATGGGCATCCTCCCTCTTAAAAAGAGTAAATATGTAAACTGATAAGAGAAGAATCTTAATGACAAAAACAATGTATAAATATGATACCCAAAATAGTATGTTTCATTACCTTAAGAAAACCAGTAAGCATATATATTGTAAAACAAAATATACAAGAAACTTCATTTAGATTCATATTGCATCTTTGACACAAAAATTTAATAAGTAACTTAAAACAAAATTCCCTCCATAACAAGCCAAATAATAATATTGGAGTTTGGAAGTTATGAAAACTTAAATTCAGCAAAATTCACATAAGAAACTTGCATTCTAAAATATAACAAACTGAAGACAGTGGAAATGGAGAGCCCCCAAGAAAAACAGATGAAAGAAGAAAAAGTCTTACCTGTACAACAGTTTAAGGAATAATTGTAAGGAAATTTTTGAATTTACGGGATACAGTAAATATCCCCAAAACTTAAGAGTTTTAAATTTCAATTTAGATTAATTTATTCATAGGTTTTTCAGTCCTTCCTATGAGTTTAAACTTCATAGTGAAAGATATTACATTTAATACAGCAGTTATTTAGAGATAATTTTTATGTGATTAATATGAATAATAGCAAAAAATGAAGGCACATAGGCAATATTGCCATTTATTAAAATAATTTCTGGAATAAAATTTACACAATATGTACAATTCCTCCACAGGCTTATATCCTTAACAAACCATGATTCCCCTTTCCAAAAAAACAAGCTTATAAATATGTATTTACACAGGAAAACTTACAATATTTTCACATTATCATATATTTAACTTCAGTTTGTAGCATTTTCATTTCAACTTTTATATTCAGACACACTTCCCGTTCATGCTGAATAACTGTACTTGTTTCCTTATTCTTTTCCTAAGAATAGAATAAAAATAATTATGTATACTTTGAAAATCAAGCATATAAAAAAGTACTATACAATAATTTATTGAAATTTAAATTTTAAACTAATAAATATTCATTTTTATATATATAATTTATAAATAAAATATTCTTTCTGTCCAAGTTCAAGATGCTAATATCAAAGTTTATATACACTTTTAAGATATAAATATTTAATTGAAATGGAAAATTTATAGGAAGTACATGTAAATACAATAATTTATTAAAGCTTATTTATTTAAATGCATAACATTAAGAAATTAAACTTAACTTTAATTAACAGATAACATTTAAAATTACACACCTGGTACTAATACTTAAAAATTTATGATTTCTCTCTTGCTTATATAAAAGTAAAATTCTCAATTTCAATAGGCATTTACTTAAAGTAATTTATGACAAAAAAGTAATTTTGAACCACATATTTCCCTTATTACTGTAACTCTAAACAAACCTCTTGTCAGTTGGAAGTGAAAATTTTAGTTTCAAACAAACAAAAAAGATGCAGCATACAGAATATTCTTATTACAGAATTCTTATTAGTATTTTTATTATTGATGTGTTCATTATTATTACACAGGTATCATAAAATGTAGCATATTTTAAATTTTTTTAAAACTTTTCTCTCTTCAGAAAAGTATTTAAAATAAAATGAAAAATCTCAAATATGATGACAATTTTCATTTTGAATAAAACTTCAAAAACACATCACATTGTGAATATACAGTAAATAGTGAAAACAAATTCTAATTTTCTTCAAGAAATAGCATTCTTTCAAAAAACATGAAAAATTTAACAGACATTCATAAATCAAACTTCAAATAAAAAAGTAAATGCACAACTAATCAAAATTATTTCACAACATAAATTAAGTGAAAGTCGATAAATATTATCTACATTAATATTCTTATCTCAGGGGTGGCCAACCCTTCGCATACCTTGCACCAATTTTTTGACAGACGAGTTCAGATGGGTCGTATAGATCGAGCACTTTTTATATCATTTTGCATTCATGGTTAGAGGTTGGTAAATAACAATATAGATAGAATTTGCTTCATTAGAGCAGGAAAAGGAATAACTTAACCATGTAGTTAAATTAATTAATTTACACTAATTTAATGAAGCATCAATCTACCATAGTCAGGAATGATCTCCTGTATGAGAAGAATGATAACTTAATGGTGCTATAGCTGCCAAAAAGGATCATTTGATGAAATAACTCTGGACCACAGTTGTTGGCAATGAGAGCAAAATCAGCTTTGAACTTGGATTTGTCTGTTCTCTTTGCTTGCTAGAAGGAGTCCCAGTGCATGTTTAATAAATGTATGTTTATAAACATAATCAACCATAACCAGTTGTTAAATAATAGTGTTCTTTCATCAAGTAGTTCATTTTCCTGTTCCAAAAATTTAGAAACAAAATTTTTAAGCTTCACATATCTATTCAGAGAATACCCTCTAGAAAATCAGTGCATTTTGCAATGAAGGTTAAGTTCAATATGTTCCAAATTGAACAATTCACAATATTCTCTGAATTTTCACCTGCTTAATGCTGTTGCATTAGTTTTATTCGTACATTTCACAACCGGCAACATAACATTTTGCATATTTAAAATTTTGGCACACAGAGTCTCTTGGTGTAGAATGCAATGATATTTTAGTATAGGACGATTTAAAAAATTTTTAAGCAAAGTTACAATGTCATTGATTTGACCTATCACTGATGGCTTTCTGTCAGTACACACTGATAAGTTTGCTACCATCTATTTTTAGATTTTCTAGGAATGATTTTACATTGTTAGATATGTCTGATCCTCTTATTTTACGATGCAATGACTCAGGCCTGAATAGTTCTTTTAAAAAAATTTAAATTATCTCATCAATTCCTTTTATAAAAATATTTAATTGTGCAACATCGAGTATGTCCATTGATTTACCCTAAGCTAGAGAAAAGAAAGTACAAGAACAGATAAGGTCTTCCAATTGCTGAGATACATAATGAGAGAGTTCTTGAAACATCTTGTAAACTGTCTGCCTTGATATAGCAATTTCATCTGCTTTAATTTAAATACCTTAAATATCAAGATGGCATGTAAATATTTAGACAAGGGGTTTAACAATTTCTTCTACACCAGAAAAGGTTTTTTCCACCAATGCTAAAACAATTTCATATGATGCTTCAGTCATTGCTAAGTCTTCACAACTCACTTTAATAAATATATTCAGTCTTCTTCTGCTTTCTTCCTTTTTCTTAATCATATTTTCTTTTCACATCTCCGGCTCAAAAACAAATTTCATTTTTTCCCCCATGTTTGTCTGATGCTGTGTCTTATAGTGTCTATTAATATCATATCTTCCACTATGTGAAAAAGTACTTTCACAGACAGTATAAAACGGTGATGAATGATAAATTTGCTATAAATAATACCTCCATTGAATTCATGTCTATCAACACTTCCTACGTTTCTTTTTATCATTTTATTTTTGCACTGTACTGGATAAAAAGAATTTTAAGAAAACATAGAAAAGTTCAAAACTCTAAAAATTAATAAAAAAAGGACAAATAGATTAAAGTTATGTACATCATATCACACGAAATAAAAAAAAATAACACAAACACAGAAAATGCTTTCACAAAAACTGCTTCAAAATATGACATCATTATGGCTTACTCAGAACTGACTGAAGCACCACTTGTAATCATCCAATGTGCTATGGTTTGGCCACCCCAGCTCTATCTCATTTTCATTCATAACTTAAAGGGTTAAAAAAATTTTACTTATCAGCATTTATTTTTGCAAAAATTTTCTCGCGATTGCGTAAAATATGACTTTTGAAATAATATGTACTACATATACACCTCTAATAACTTGTTTTTCTTCATCAAATCTTCAAGAACGTTAGTTAAATCTTCTTCTTCATCATAGTCCTAATTCATAAGCGTTAAGTAAAACATTAATTTATGAATAAAATAATATTTTTTTCTTAACAGGCAATGTGGAAAAAATATATAAATTTATAAAATATTAATTATATTAAATGTATACAAGTTGGTACTGATAAACTTCATTTTTTAATACTTTTTAAGCAATTCTGGGTGGGGGAAGCAAATTTTTTTTTTAACATATAAAACTTTACAACATTTTTGAAGGGGAAAAAAAATAAAAAGATATTTATGGAAGGTTTAAAAAAATGCTAAAATATTTCAAATGTATAGTAAAATTAATGGTTAAATGTTCATTTTATTGGAGGAAAAACACTGCAAATATTTTCGTTATAAGATATCATTATCACAATGAAACTTAATCATTGTAAAAAAAGGATACAGATGCACTGCTGTCGTCACTTTCGGAAGAACTATTTTCCGTAGAATCAAATGCATAACGTTTATACCTTTGAAAAATAAATCATATTAAGCAATTCTATCAATGAATAAAGATTTAACCATTAATATACAGTTTTAACAATTAATATACTGTTAAGTAAATATGTATTCAGTTTATATATTTCATCATTGATAATGGAACTGAGTTTGCAATATAGAAGAAATTAAGACATTTTGATATATATTAAATCAAAGGAATTTAATTCTGTATACTCCTTCATAATTATAATACTTTCTCATACTTTGAAATTACAAATGCTTAAACTCAAAATGAAAAATTGATAATGAATAATTTAAAATATAAAAAAAAATTATTCCAGTTACAAAAATTGATCATTGTGTTATTCAAACCACTATATTGCAAAAAAAAAAAAAAAATACAATTCAGTTTTAAAAATATTTTTCATATTGAAATATCTTAACTAATTTACATGAAACAGAGAAATTCAAATCCTGTCTACAATGCTTGAAAGCAAAACATCAAGAATTTAAACAGGTTCCTTTTCACAGATAAAACTTAAAAAAATCAAATTTTTCTTTAAAAAAATTTGTTTGAAGGTGCTAATATAATGAGTATATTTTAAAATAAAATTAGCTTGTAAAAATAAATAAGAATTGAACAGCTTACTTGTAAAGTTGTTGATATTCATGTATTTCCATTTTCAATCTTTCAATTTCTAATTTTTCAGAATTGATTTTTCTTCTTAATTCATCACCTAAAAGAAGTAATTCATCATACTGTATGTTCATCATCTTATCTTCAAATATTAAAGCATAAATATTCTCATCTTCTTCATCATCTGTTTTGGAAACATTAGATGATGGTATATTATTGATGGAAACTGAAATAAAAGAAAAAATAAATTCCTTCAAATTCATATAAGGATTTCAACATTTCAAGTGTCATATATATAATATAATATACCTTCTTTTTCCGGACTAGATGATTTAGTTGGATGTACTGATTCTTCTAGAACTTTTATTGGTTGAGGTACATTCTCCTAAAATTAAAAAAGGAGTTCACATGCATATTATTCAAAAATTTTAAATAATTTATGTAGGTAATCAATATTAAGGAATCAACAGCAGAAAATGACTGAATTCAGCAGTTTTAAAAATACTTCGCAATCTAAACTAGAATAATCTGCTAATTCCCAAAATGAATTTTAGCTATAAATATCTTATTTTAACTGAAGCTGGTAGAATAATTAATATAACCATAGAGGTTCTGAATCAGCAATAAAGAAATCACAACTGAAAATGAATTTTGTATAAGTAAGACATTGAAATCAGAGTTAAAAATCATTTGATATATGACAACATAATAGAGTTTTAAATTAACAGAAAATCAATTTAATTTCCACAAAAATAAACTAAAAACATTTCTTTTTCTTTTACAAAGCTTTTAGCTCATTCTGTAATTTTTAAGCCATAACTCATAAAATGATACATCATATTTCAGTTCAAAATAATAATTTTATAGAATTATTCAAAAATATTTATAAAACTGAACTAAAAACTTTGAAGTACAGATTATTTTTGAATTGATGAAAAAAATTAAATTTTTTTTTTCATGAATGCCAAAATTATCTGTTCCTTCATTCAAATTCAAGATCAATGCTTTCCTAATTTTTTTCCACAATGTATACCTTTATAAAAATAATACCATTTTAAGAAGCAAATTCAAATAATCCCTCTTGATATCAAGAATTCACTAGCAAAGTTTGGGATTTATTAAACTGAAAAAATTCACAGTCGTTAAAAACTATTAGATTAATTAACTACATTCTTCTACATATACAAAAAAAAGTTTAGGCTCCCGGTATTATTCGAGATATTATTGCAAATTCCAAAATAATGTGTGCTGACTAAAAATGGTTTCAAATCGTTCCCCAAGAATACGACTAATAAGAAAAGTGTAACATAACATTAGAAAATGTAAAAGAATCCACTTTTTAATTCATTTACTGAGCTCTATATTATAAAGAACAAAAAGTAAAAGTTTTCATTACTTTCTCTTTCCAGAATTCTGTAAATGATTCCTATATTGATTTTTAAAATAACTTTTTTTTGTAACACAGATGTTTATTATCTCTTTACTTCTCATATAACAAAGCATTGTAATCCTTTCAATAACTTGATTGTTTAAATCAATATTTTAAAAAGCCATACTGAGAAGGTTTTTTAACATTATATATCCATATCTTATAAAAATTTCTTAATTTATTCATATAACTTATTTATTAACACTTAATTACACAATTATTTATAACATGTAAGAAATATTCTCAAATCGTTCTAAATCATCCAAGTATAAGATAAAATACATATAAGGTACTAAAAAATATCTAATAACTACTATAATTATAAATATTAATTCTTAAAATTAATATATAAATTAGATTTTATATATTAACTACTCTAAAGTATAATATTTACCATTCATATTTTGAAAAAAAAAAAAAAAAAGAATTTGGCTCATTGTTATTTACTGCAATCCTAATTTCGTATTTAAAAAATTAAACTTGCAGTATAAAGTTGGTTTGCTAATAACTTGACACAAATAACAGTGTATTTTCATCGTTATAAATTTAACTCGTCATTTGAAAGACTTTAACAATATAAACTTAAAAAGAATAATAGCACTCATCGAATGACAAAAAAAATTGGATAATGTAGTATAACATTTTTAAGTAATTTTGCAGTCCTCATTTAAACAAAGTAACTTTACACTAATTAAACTAATTTCTTTATACAAAGAGAATAAAGTATTAAACACACACAAAAATTACTTTATCAGTAAAACTTGTTTCACTATTTTTCAAATCATTTTCTTGTTGCAAATGCTGGGTGACATTGATTTTATTTTCTTCATGTGCAACACAGTTGACAGTAATAGGCTGAGGAATTTGAAGAACTTCAGGCAAATCATTTGTACAAGGTGGACATTCTTTTCTGCAGTTTTCAGTTTCTTTATAAACAGCATTACTATTTGACAGAGAAATGTTTGGCGTTGGCAGCTGAATAACAGTGTTCAAACTTGTCTTATCTGCTTCATTTTCTTTACATTTCATTTCAGCTTCCTCACATCTTGAATTTGAAGTGTCTTGAATCTGGCGTAAAAATCTTAGCTAAAAAAAAGAATTATGTTTAATTATTCGATTTACTTTCAGTAATTCAATTTAAACTAGAATTTAAAAATACATACATTACTGAATTTCTACAATGAAATACAAATGTAAAAATATTAATAAGAAATAATACATATTCAAAGTGACAAAAAATAAACAAAAAAAAGTTTCTATTGAAGCAGCATGAGTTTTAGTAAAAACTAATAGTTCTACTATTTTACTATTTTAAGAATTAAGCAAGCATACAGATTTTTCTGAGTATCTGTCATAAAAGCAAGGTACAAAAACTGTATTCAAACTTGGTTGAGAGTTGAAATCCATGCCTTACAAGGTAAATGATATATATTAACTGATTCCTCAAAATAATTGCTACAATATATTTTTCTCATTTTTAAGACCTATCAATTTTATTTCAGTTTTCTTAAAATATTAAATGACATCCCCATTCTCCAATCATATATACATGATATATTGATATAAACAACCTATATACATGATAAAACTTAAATACAAAAATTTTCCAAAATATTAATTGAATCATTGAAGAGGACAAGGAAAAAATATTCTGACTACATAAATTGTTAACATATTAACCCCTTGACAAACAATGACATACGAGAGACCTCATTCTCATTTCATGAACCATTGTCGACTTTAATATCTTTAAGAAGTGAATAACTGTCTTTGGCAAATGCCATGCAGAATATTATAAGATTATTCAAATGTTTTACTCATTCATTGATTCCGTTTGTTTTTTCAGAATATTCAAGATTTTTCCTTTTCTCAGCAGTACTGATAACAAAATCACATCATCAAACAGTAAATCAGAAACACAGGAAAGTTAAGCAGTGATATTCCACAGTGAATGCCATACCATGTTTGAATTTAGTAATAATTTGAAATAATCCTCGTAACATGTCCGGGTCGAATGTATTACATGAAAGTGACAATGAAGGTCTAATGGGCTATTCTAATGATGATTCAAATTCCTGTGAAGCTAACTCTATTACAAAAATGTGCTTAAATCTACAAGACCTATATGAAGATGTGACGATTCTGACATAGCAAAGGATGAACGGAATTGGAGAAAAAGAAAATATTGTAAATACACTCAAATGAGATTCATTTGATCCTAAAATCAAGACAATTAAACAAATATAAAGTGTTCAATTAAACATAGTACAACTTTAATAGCTTGTCAGACTGCCTCCTGCTGCAATACATGCCTCAACACAATCTGGCATTGAGTTGATTAGATTTGATAAGATATTAGAAATATTGTCCCAAGGCAATTAGGCCCCCGGATCTTGAACACACACCTCCAAATCGTGTACAGAGTAGCATGACGGCATCTAGCATTTCAGCTGGTCCCCAAATGCTATTTAGGGGACAAGTTTGAGGATTGGGCAGGTCATGGAAGAATACGAACATGATTTAGGAAGTTTTGAGCAGAGTTGTATGCAGACGAGTATTATCTTGTTGAAAAATTGGCCCTGGGAGACCATTTAGGAAAGACCCCACATGGGGTCAAAGAATGGCATCAACATAATGTAAGCCCATTAATCCAGGAAAATGTGCACCCTAATAGTAACACGAGAGCGTGCGTTGGGTCAAATAGGCCCATAATCACTTTTATGCGAGATTTAGAATTTTTTGATTGAAATTCCAATCTATTTTTGTGGCAAAATGAAGAACAAATTGAAAGAAATTCTTTTATATATAGCAAATTTTGTTAAGTTGTCGCAACTAATATAATGTTAAATAAAGTACTTAAATAATACTAAAAGGTAACTAAATTTTTCATTTATTGAATTTAAATTTTGATACATAAAATATATTTACACATATGAAGATACCAACTTAATATTCTTAAATTTAAATTTAATATTTAAAATCTCATAACTTTGTCCACACCATTTTCTAACTTATAGGGACCATCAGATTGCAATCCTGCATATATTTCCAAATTCCATGTATAAAAAGTCCTTGAATCTACAAGAACAAACATTTTATAACCATATTTTGCCGGTTTATTAGGTATATATTGCCTGAAAGAGCATCTACCTCTAAAAGGTTCCAATTTTTCATCAATTGTGACATATTCATCAAGATTATATAGCTTCTTAAAGTTATTTACAAATAATTCAAATATAGATCTAACAGGTGCAAATTTATCCTGTTCTTTTCTTTTCAAACGATCTCTAACATCAGCGAATCTTAGACAACGTAACAGAAATAAAAAGCTTTTACAAATCATAGTCAGATGAAATATTTCAACTTCTGTGGCATCAGAGGCCCAGATAATGCTCACATTTACATGCAATGATTTATGCACTCCACACAGATAAAGAAGACCAATGAAAACTTTTATACTTCAATTAAATTAATTCTTTGAGCATCACGTTCTCTATGAAAGCTATTTACAATCTTTTCTATACAGATATTTGTGCAGTTCATAATGCTCTCCATTATGGTATTATCGAATAGTAAAAGCCAAGCATCTACTGGCAATGATACGTGCCTTGCCTTACAGATATTCCAGGCAATTTAATCACGATATTAAGCAAGGAAAGTTCTTATAATTTGTCTTGGTTTATTTTTATTCTATTCTGAAATGCCATCTTTACCAATATAATATTCGCCATAGTTGGATGTATCTACTGCACCATCTGAATCAAGTTTTTCCTCCGATGAAGTTTCATGAGGAGCATTAAATTGCTCTTCATCGATATATTCATCCTCTTCTTCGTTTATTGATTTTTCATCAGTACATACATCCACTTGTAAAGTTTCCAGCTGTTTCATTTCATCTTTATAACTTAGATATGGATTCATTTTTAAATTCTCACAAACATTATTGAAAAGTAAACCTAAATGCGAGAATGCGCGTTGAGTCTAACACCCCCCAAAACCCATTTTTAATCTAAAAACAGCTTCAAGGAATTTCATCTTTATCAGAATCGAAAGAGGATGACTTTGAGAGCAGCTACTGAAAGATCCAACCATTTTTACCAAAGGGGAAAGGTTTCGCATTAAATTATATATGCGCCCCAGCCTGACAAGGACTGGCTATTTCAGGCTTATGGCTGTGTGGGAAGTGTGTTGAGTGACAGTGCTGGAGGAATTATACTGTTCACCACCAGGGTGCCTCCACACCCTTACATGGTTATCACTTGTTCCCGAAACAAACCCCGATTCATCACTAAACATCCTGTTTTGCCAATTTTTGTCCTGTTTTGGCATTTTACATCACTGGCTTGACACCATTGTATACGGAGTAAACAATATCTTGAAAATAGAGGCAGTACACAAAAGGAGTGCTTGGATTGCAAATTTACTTCTATAAGGTGTCTGGAAATGGTACATGAAATATCTGTCAGTCCTACATCTGATTGTATTGTGGAACGAGTCATTGCAGGATCCATGAGAACTTGCCACACGACCATTTGATCATCTTCCTGGTTGATTCAGACCTGGTTCTCTATTCATGGGTACCATAATGTGTCCACTGCACCCAACATGTTCTGACAGCACACTCTGAACAATTAACCTGGTGAGTTCATATCAGTGTCTTCTCATGCATCTACCTAGAATTATTCACTTACTTAGATCCTCTTAAATTCGAAATGTAATCATTACGTTTATGAATTTTCCTCTATTCAATATTTCAAAGGACCCACTACTTGATTGCAGGGAATGTGATCATGTACATTGCCCCCAAATTTCGATCATTTTCATATCGGTCATTATTCAACTGTACATATAAGTATTAAGCAATTAAGAGCAGAAATGACTGATGCAGGAAAAATAAGAAGTGAAGCGAGGAAAAAATGTTTTTAAGTCCAACTGTGTAGAGGAATACAACCATAGAATGAAAGGTATCTACAGGCAAAACCAATCTCTTGCATATGTTTCCCCCTTATGTGAATATAAGTCAAAGGATATTAAAAAAACATTATTTCATATGCTTGATATAGCTGTCTATAATACTTATGCCCTACATCAAAAGATACCAATGAACAAAACAATCTATTAAATTATTGATCAAGTATAGCAGAAAATATGCGTAATTTGTCTCTTCCGAATTATCTGACATGTGTCAGACTGTTGCAGAATGAATGCCCAACTCCACTACATGGCAAAACATTAGGTCCTTTTTCTCAACATATACCTTCAACCAATAAAAGGAATATTTTGCAAAGAGATATCGTGTGCAGAAAAAATAATATAAGAAGCGAAAGAACATGGCAAAGTAAAAATAAGTCTAGTTCCTCTACATGTTCCAAAATGTTTTGGAATATTTCATACACATTATTTTATAATGTTACTTTATTAATGCCAAATAACATTATATATCAACCATTAAATATTTATACAGCAATGCAAATTTTTTTTAAAAAAAATTCTGTTTCTAACTTTGCATATAATTTTTCAATTTAGCCAAATTAAATAGTATTTCTAGACACATCAATTCAATTTTATTTTTATGTCAAGGGGTTAAGAGATTTAGTTTAGTTTCTTATTAACGTCGCACTAGAAGCAACACGAGTGCTATTGGCGACGGACCTCGTAATTTTGAACCATGTTCAAGTGACGAAGACGACACTTGAAGACGAATGAAAACCACCGGCCACGAATCCGAAACCTTGACCACTAGGTTACCACAGCCACAAAGGGTTAAGAGAAGCAATAAAAATTTCAGCAAAAGTTTTAGTTACATTTTTACCCAAACTTCAGGCACAAAAAATTTGTGAAATAAAGGAAAAATTCTTTTCAAACTTTTAAAGAAAGGATATAAAAATTTAATATATATAAAATTAAAGATTTCAATTTATAAGAAAAAATTCTTCATAAGAATGAATTGGATGATTTCTTTTCTAGCGAGTAATTCTAAAAATAATAGATATTTACACATAGTAACAAAAGAAATTTCATGCATTTGTATAAACTAATTAATATTTTACATGTCTCATACATATATCGTAGCTGAAAAAAATAAAAGTCTTGCCTTTCTTTTAAGCTGCGTAACTACTCTTTGAATTTCCCACAGTTTTTCTTCTTTCTGCTGATCACGTAAGCCAGTATTCAACTCTGCATGAAGAACATTAAGCACATTTTCTTGTCTAGACAGTTCTTCAGCAATAGCAGAAGGTGAATCGGGTAACTCTAAAGACAATCGAGTACTATCCAATTCTATAGGAGGAACATACCTGAAAGTAAAATATATAACCATGAATTATCTTAATTGTTCCAAAATTAAAGAATGAATGTATTAATAAAAATAAAACTTGTAATACTTTTTTAATTCCACTCCTTTAAAAAGAACATTAATGTGAGCAAAGAAGGCTTGCAAAACATTATGGCTAATTTGCATTGTAGGACTTAAAACAATTGATATATTTTGAAGATTCATTTTATTTCTTCTTTCCTAAAAAGGGATTTGAAAAAAAAAAAAAAAGTCAATGCAAAAAAACATTTTTAAAATTCTTAATAATACATATAAATTCAAAATTATTGCTGTTACAGAAATTATTCAACAAAAATAATTTAAGACTTGGGACATAAAAAAAAATTACAAATTCGCCAAAATTTAGATTCTCAGTAACCTTAATTATAATAAAAAGCAAATTCTTCAAAATTTGATGAATTACATATTTTAGTTTCATCATAAATAGGTAAAAGACAAAATGTATATTTATAACAGATATTGGTTAATTATAAATATATATTAAAATCAATATTTTAAAATTTAAAAAATTAATATCCACAGAAAAAAAAGACAAGAGCATTAGATGAATTTGTACAAGTAGCCTTTAATTAAAATTCTAGTATCAAAATTTGAGTGAACAAGTTTGAAAGTTAAAAACAAAATTCTGTTTGACATTAAATTCCTCCACATTTTAGAAATCTCTTATTTATAATCTATAATTATTTGTAATAACATAAAGTTCGCATGAAATACATAAAAAAAAATTTTCTTTTTACTTATAGTTTTAGATCTTTTGATTATGAGTAGCATAATACATGATAGAATCTATACTTTCATAGAAATTGTTTCATATATATATATATATATATATATATATATATATATATATATATATATTAAAACATTAATGAAATAAACACAGCATCCAACAAACTGCTTTTCTTATTTTTACAGGAATTGGATAATATTCAAAATCCTGACAAACTGGCAATAAATGTATCCTAAATTACCAATTTAATGACAAAAAAGTTCAATGTCCTGTTTTCAACCCACTGCTTACATGTCACAGAGTTATAAGAAATTGACTGTCAAATAATAAGAATATTTTAAATGTTTCCAAATAGATCACAGATATCGAGTATGATTTAGAAGCAGAATTTATGTCTGACTTCAAAACAGACCACAACAGAATCTGCAAAACTTTGGGACTATTTACTATAAGAATGAGACTTCATTATTTATAATAGGTGCTTTATCTTTAAATAATGACTGATTTTTCTTCAAAATACATCCCTTTGTAAATAAAATAATGTATTTTTATAAAACAACAGGTTTTCTCTCTTAATGTATCCATCAGTTTAATAGAACTCATAGATCCAACGTTTACATCAAGTATTAAAGAAAAGCATATGAAAAGTATCCAAAATTAATGAGTATTTAAGAATTTAAGATAAAAAATTATAATAAATCCATATTGTGACTTACATATACAGTGACAATAGTTGAAAGAAGTAACTTTAAAAAAGCCTGATGTTCACATAAAAGCTAGTTTCATTCCAAAAATTTAGTTTTTTTACAGTAAAATAATCAGACTAGTTTAGAGTAAACAGGTGTCAATTCACTAAAAAGGCATAGCAGGTTGTAATAGGAAACTAAGCAATTCTACTGAAACAAAGCTAGTTAATCATGCTCATCTAATTTGTAAATTTCCGAAGGGAAAAAAAAAAGCATAATTTGTACCAAGAGCTGAGAAATCACTTAGATTTTATTCATTATAAAAGGTTTTAAAAAAACTAAAGAATTCCCATGAATTATGAGGAAGACAAGTCTTTAAAATTAATGGATTTTTATTATATTGTTATCCATGAATGTGAACAATAATCCATTCTCAAAATAAACCCATACATTTACAAATAAGTTCAATTGAAAAAAATTAAAATGTAAGCAATTATACTAAAAAAAAAAAATTAATGCATACAAAGATGGAAAATTTTATATTTTCTTCAACTTTTGACATATGAGTATATTTATAATGAAGATATGATCAACAAGAAATATGTTTTAAAATATTTATAAAACCAATAAACATAATACACATTTAAAAGAATACATATGTTTTTAATTAATAAAAGAATTAAATAGACCATTACAATTTTTGTTTTAAAAAATCTCACAAAGTCCTATTTTATTATGTGCTTCCTTTACTAATATATTTGATTGCATACATATAGTCAAATGTTTAGATCCATCAGAAAATAATAAGTTAAGAGCTGAAAGTTGCAATTTGATTCTTAGAAGTGAAAAAAGAAGTTTTTTACTTTGTTGAAATCTTCCAAGTAAGCCCTAATACAATGATTCTCTATATTATGCAAAAATATATATTCTAATGTGTAACAAAGAGATATTTTACATAATTTTCTTTAAAAAATTACCAATGCCATAACATGTTGCATGTGAATAAATATCCATGACAGAAGAAGACGATTGCAATTTGGCAGTTCATTCATTAATTTTTGAAGAGTTTCAAGTTTCTTTTGTTCATTCTTTAAAGCTATAAATGATCAAATAAAATAATAAGCAACATGAAAATACACTTGTAAGAACAGTCAAAGCATTCGACTGAAAACAAAAAGGTTTTAAATTTTTTATGGAAATATCATTACAAACCTATGATGCAAATTAAAATTATTTAAAAGATTGTTATATAATGTTACTGCATGAATAAATCAAATTTCAAAACTATACCCGAAATATTAGCCATACAAAAAATTATCTGGAATAAATAAAGGTATTTTTCATACAATTCCAAAACTCAAGATATGATGAAACAAGTAATTCTTGAGCAAAATCAGAATCCACTTTTTGTATTTAAAAGAAAAACCTCCATAATTACACAAATTTAAATTTTAAAAATAAGTATTCAACATAGATTTAAATTTTTTTTACTTTAGCCCAATGGCATATATGGTATTCAAAAAATCTCTTTGATTGCTTTGCAACAATTTGCCACATTCTCATAGTACACTGAATTGTAACTCCGTAAACTTTGATTTTATTAGAAAATAATGCAAATGAAAAAATTTGCAAGATTATACATATGCTTTGAAAATGTTCATACATAATGTACTAGATGGATGAAATTTGCAATAGTACTATAACCCACTCCCAAGATACAACAGTTGTAGTATTAAATAAAATATTGAGTTGTGCTAAAATCAATATTCAGAGGAGAAAATTAAGAGCCCCTACTTAATTCAGTTCCTTTAAATTATATTATAAAAAAAGCTAACATTTTTTTTTTCTACTTTGCTTTCATTACTGTCTTAAACAATGTACCTCTTCCAATCAGGAGACTGACAACTTTCCTCCATTTCCTTTCATTACTACATAATAAGCTCAGCTGAATTCAATTTCAATAGAACACCTAGTATAATAGTACTTCTAAGAAATAATTCAAATTCCCAACTTATAATCTTCCATTTGCCAAATAAATTTTTTTAGCAATTCAAAAGTACAAATCCTGCTTCTCAACACTCTTAGGAATGATCCACATTTCATGTTTATCTGCTCTTAAATCTTTTTAGGTAAAAAGATTTTGAGTAACGAAAGAAAATGTATCTTACCATATAAAAATCTTAAACAGGTATGAAGACTGGAAATTATTTTGATGAGATATCTAAACTTTAAAACAAATAAAAAGAATTTTTGTTTTACACTATTGTACTTCTCTAGTAACAGCCATTAGTTCTAGAGATGTATCTGGATCTCAGAGCCTCCTCATTAGCTGTACAAATGTTATGAAATCTCCATCATTCAATCTTTGAGATGATATCACAGATGTTTTTTTTTTTTTTTTAAAAAAAAACAAGTAAGGCCTACATATTCAAGGGTATTAATGAATAAATATTTGTCATACACTTACAAAGAAAGCATATCAACATTAAAGTTGTCCAAAAGAAATAGGTATTCAAAAAAAATAAGTTAACTTTTTTTAGAATAACCTTTGACATAACCATAAGAATGGCAGAGCAAAATTTTCCTCAAAAGAATACAAATATCAAAAGCAACTTACCAGCTGCTTCTTCAAATTTTGAAGCCAGGGCAGCAGTAAGAATTGGTTCAGGAAGATCACGTAAAAATTGCTTCAGAAGGCTAGCTACAATGTGAGGCTCGTGCTCATACAAATACACTTTTTCTCCTCTGTTGTACTGATTTTTCAAATTTCGAACTTTAGACTTCAAGCCAGATATCTTATAGATACCCTCGCAAGCTAATCCTGATGCAAGGAGGAAAATTTCAAATTGAGCAAACATTTCATCGATATTAAAACTAACAAAAAACAAAGAATTATCAAATATTCCATACCATGTTCTTCAATGTAATCAATGCATTCCCGAACTACCACAGGCAATTCAATACCATCATGACTTTTGCTTTTTTCCACTGCAACATGTAATGGAACTCCAAATATAGGTTTATCTTCTGTAATATAAACATGTGTAAAAAGTTGAATATTTAATACACAAATTATAGATATTTTACAAACATATACTTATCACAATTCAATTACACAGGATACATTTATAACAAATAAAAGATTTTATAATAATTCGACCTTAATTATGGATCAAATTATCACACAAATTGAAATAGAAAATTTTTATATCATGCATAAACATGAAATAATTTTTCCCCCCTTTTACTGAAGGAAAGGATTTTTTTTTTATAGCCAACCAGTGAGATGTGAAACTTTAGTTTTAAACATTGAAACAAAAATCATTAAAAAATAATGCAAAAATAAATTATTTATTTTTTAAATATATTGATGTTGGAGCATTTGGTGGTTTTTTCTAAAATTTTCTTAAAATATGAATATTCTTTGGTACGAATGTCCGAGAGAAATTCAGGGATCAATGCTCTTAAAGAGATCAATGCTCAAAACTTTTTAGTTAAATGTCAAATACGAGATTAAGTTTTGAAGGAAAAAAAAGTCACATTCATAAATTTTAAAATTTAATTTTATTATTTAAAAAAATGAGCATATTAAAGCATCAATAAATTGGTGAACAGATTATAGCAAAAAATCCATCTTTCAATTCTTTAGCCATCATAATCACATTATTTAAATAAATATACTTGCAGTATCACATCTAGACATTCACTTTAATAATTTTTAAATACTTTTGTTAGTGATTCCCCCCCCCCCACACACACACACCCAAATAAGAGAACAAATCCAAAATTTTGCAGATTTCTAATTCCTGAGCTAAACCTTAATTACTCTTTCACTCATAAAAAAATGCAATATTGCTGTCCCATCCATTGCCATAAGCACGCTAAGTGAGCAATAATTGCAAGCAGAAGAGTTTGTAGATAAGAAAAGAATTCTACGAATTTTTATCTTTATCTTGTTTTCTACTTGCAAAGTAAGAATAAGACTGGGAAAGGAGCTCTCAATGAATACAGACAACATTCAAGAATGTGCAAGAAAAAAGTAAAACACCTTTATAAATCACTAATCAGTTAAAAAAATATTATTTTTCATTCTTATTTTGTAAGTCATTTCCTTCATTTGAATTTATCCTGAACCACTTGCAAGAGTGTCAATGCTGTCCTTACAGGAATTAAACAAGATAATGAATACCACAATTGCAATAAGTCTTATTTGCTTAAGAATATCTTAATATTGTATCTTCTAAAGCACATAAAGTACTTATTATCAAATTAATTAATTAATATATAATAATTCTAAAATACCTATTTGTCTGTTTTTTTTATCAATAAAAACTGAAATTTTAAATCATACGCAGTTCATTATAATTCCTCTTTCTCTAATGAAACAAAATTAAAATTGCACCTATTTTATTTTGTTAGTTTCCCCTCTGTTTGAATAGTTTTTTTTTATCAAAATAGTTTTGCAATAAGTAATTGAAATTTTTTTTCAAATTTATATATGAATATATATGGAATAAGCTACAGTGATGCTTATTCATAATATTTCAGAAATAAGGATAAATATCAGAGACATTCAGCTTTAAAATTAAATAATTAAAATGCAATTATTTTTAGGCAAAATTTATGCAAGATTATTTCCATGGCATAAGAATAAAAATTAATACCTTTAATTTCCTGATCAATGCTTTTCTTCTTTTTGTCTTTTATTTTCAAAAGTTTGCTCTCTTTCTTTTTTTTAACTTTATCAGCTTCCTTAGAATCCTTTCTGCCTTCCTTACTCTCTTTTTTACATACTTTTTCCTTCTCCTTTTCTTCTTTTTTCTCCTTAGTGTCTTTATCTTTTGACTTGCTATGTTTATCTTTTTTATCTTTACCAGGAAATTTGAAAGCCGACGATTTACTCTTTTTGCTTTTCCCAGGACTCCTATTAAAGAAAAACAATAACTTTGTACCACAACTTTTCAACAAAATAACAGGAAAACTGAATCACAAATAGAATATTTCATTTTAAAAAATATATTATACTTGATCACTTAGATTATGGGAGAAAAGAATAAAAAATAAAAAGTACAGCAATTTATAATTAATAAAAGTTAAAAGGTGACTTATTTTATATACTTATTTTCACAAAGTAAATCAATTCACCAGATAAGTGATAAATGGAACCTTAATAGCCAGGATAAGAGAATGTTAATGAATACAACAGCAAAAAATTTTCTACCTAGCAAATGGAGATTTTTAATCAAAAGTTTTATAAGCAGGAAATAGAACTACAATTTGAATAAAATGAAGATAAATAAACTAAATAAATTCAAAAGCAAATTTTAACAGGATGCATGGTTATTTTAGTCTACTTCTATACATAACTACTAAATATTTACTAGTTTGTGTAACAATATAATAGACTAGAACACCTTTCACATTTTAATACATACTTTTTTAATTTGTAATTCTTTTTCAAAGGCAATGTTAATATAGGATTTAAAACAAAGAAATTAAAGTCAATTTTATTAACAAAAAAAAATATGTTACGCATAAATGTTCCCATAAGAATCTGCATTCCTCCATCTCAGACAGAAGACATATAAACAATAATTGAACTTTGAGTACAGATAATACCAATTGCTTTAGATAAAGAAGAGCCAGTTTTACAATATACATTAAAAATACATTAATATATATGTAATAATAAAGAATAATACATGGAATGATAAGAATGGCTCTCTCCGAGTACTGAGTAATCCTTCAAAAATGATAGTGCAATGTCATTGAAATTTTGTGATGCTTTGATTTAATCCTGGACACTAGAATTTTTAATCAACACATCATGAATTCAGTTCTATGCCATGATGATATTTAATTGTAAGATTTTTTTTTAACGAATACTCAATTTCAGATTATATGAATGATGGCCACAATAATGCATATAATAAATTTTATTTCACATTTCACTAAACTAATTTATTCTCTAGAGCAGTTTTTCCCAATGTGGGGCCCAAGCCCCACAGGGGGGCAATTTGATAGTTAAGGGGGGGGGCAATTTAAAAATCGACTAGACACGACTTTAACCCTTTCCCATCGGGTTATTTAAATACAATGCTAGATATCGGTGACAAATGTAACAAAAAATGCAAATTTGTAAAAAAAATGCTGTAAATACTTATTAGGTATAATTTCGTTTTACGTTACCAAAATATCAACGTGGTACTTCGAGTCGTCAAGTGAAATTCATCGGGGATTCACCGTGGAGTGTGCCGCCTATTGCAGGGAAACCCAGACGTTTTAAAACTCGCTAAACAATGTCGGTGTTCACTCCAAATTGGCCTAACTCAACTTCTGCAGTGTTTCACATCATTCATTTGGTGTAAAATTGAAATAAATGTCTGTTAATTAATCGTTGATTTAACAATATATTCATATATATTGTATACATAAAATAGGTAAGTATTTGATTTCATTCATATTTATTTTAATTTTAGAACCATTTAACTTTAAAGAAATTTTTGTCAGGTGAAAAAAAAAAAATTGGTAATATATTATACACATTTAAACAAATATGGTTCTTTGCGTATACGTTTATTCTGTCATATTGAATTAATTTTAACACATATTTTATTATATTGTTTTTTCATAGATTTTTTTACCCCATAATAAAACGAGTGAAACAAACAAGAAAAAAACTTGTCAATACTCGGAGGAATGTTTTAAATTTGGGTTCATACCCGCTGTTCACGATGAGAGGATGCCGTTCTGTCTTTTATGCCAGCAATGCTTGACCAAAGAATCAATGAAACGAGGTCGTCTTGAGGCGCATTTGAAGGCGAAACATGTACTCATATAAATTCGGATTTGAGTTATTTAAAACTTTAAAGGAAAAGTTTGAAAAAAGAACAACACTACAGTCTCTATTTACTACTTGTTCTTTAACAAACAATGGTCTTTCTGAGGTTAGTTATCAAGTTTCTTTATTAACCGCTAAAACTGGAAAAAATCACACTGTAGGAGAGAATTTGATAAAACCGTCGATATCAGCATTTCTAAAAACAGTGCTGGAAAAAGATGACAAAGATGTAAAACCTTTGCCACTCAGTAACGATACTGTTAGCAGAAGAACAGACGAAATGAGTGAAGATATTGAGAAACAACTTGTTGAAAAGCTGAAAACAAGAAATTTCTCAGTACAAATGGATGAATCAACCTTGAGAGACAGTGAGGCAGTATTGATAACCTATGTAAGATATATTGATGAAGGTCATTTTGCTGAAGAAATGTTGTTCTGTAAAAGATTAGAAAGCACCACTACCTCTAAAGATATATATAATAAGTAAAAAAACTACTTAGATGTCAATGATATACCAATGAAAAATATAACATCTTGTGCTGCAGATGGCGCCCCTAATATGATGGGCAAGAAAAACAGCTGCTTAAAATTGATGAAAGATGCAAATCCAGAAATGATTATTGCACATTGTGTTACTCATAAGGAAAATTTGGTAGCTAAAAATATCTCGCCTGTTCTAAATGAAGTACTACATGCAGTAATAAAGTGTGTTAATACTATTAAAACTAGTGCCAAATGTGAGCGTCTTTTCCAGTTATTTTGTGAAGATCAAAATGAAGACCATGTGAGACTTACTTCATACTGAAGTAAGATGGCTATCCAAAGGAAACTGCTTGAAAAAATTTATGCAACTGTTTGATGCTATTAGTGTTTTTTTATGTGAAAAACTTGAAGTATCTGTTAACAATTGATGGTAAAGCATTTGTAAGTTATTTAGCCGATATCTTTTAAAAACTAAATATATTAAATAAGCAACTTCAAGGACCAAATAAAACTCTCGTTGATGCAAAAGCAAAGATATTTGGTTTCATTACCAATATAGAATTGCATCAGAAACATTAACTACAGAAACTTTGACCAGTTTCATTGGCTCCAAAAATGAGAAGCGACTGATGCCGCTGTACTTGTTATTGTCAATCATTTGAATACTATATCCGCTGATTTAAAAGAAAGATTTTCTGATTTAAAACAGATTGATTTCCCAACATGGATGATGCAGCCAATATTAGTGGAATTGTCCGATATATCAAATATGCAGCATCAAGAAGAACTCGCAGAATTGCAAAATGAGGAATCAGTAAAAACTTTATTTAATACAAAAGGAGCGATGGCATTGCTTTGTAAAGTAACTGAAATTAAATACCCAAATGCAAACCAATGTGCAAGAAAACTTTTACTACCGTTTCCATCTTCATATTTAGCTGAATATGGATTTAGTGTCGTAAATGATTTACTGATCAAAAAAAGAAATCGACTTGATATAACACAACGTGGAGACTTGAGATTAAAGCTAAGTAAATTGGAACCTAATATAAAATCTCTGTGCAGCAAGCGCAAGGATCGCACTAAAATAATATAGAAAATCAATATTAAAATTATTTTGAATTTCAGTTTTATTATATGTTTTGAAATTTTACTTACGATGTTTTTATAGCAATTTCGTAGTGATTTCTTCCTAAAACCTATCATATATATTTCTTAAGGGAACAAAATAATTTTTAAATGTTAAAAATTATGTATGGGAGGGCATAAAAATGTCAGAAGTGTTAAAGTGGGGCATTGCCTAATAAAGGTTGGGAAACACTGCTCTAGAGTGTACATCTTTGAAAATGAAGGAACATAATGAAATAGTATACAAGAAAAAATTAGGCTAATTTAAAATTTATTTAAAACCAAGCATTTATATTTTAATGAAAGGAAACTTGATATGCTCAATGTTCTTCATATATTATCAATGCACACATTTTATTTATACTTTAATTACAAAATGCCTTAAAAAATTTAAGTTTGCATCCTATTTGTTTTCATCTAAAAAATGCAGTTTAACAAATACACAATATTAAAGAATAACAATATACAATGAAAAGAATTTATTCAAACTAAAGTTTTATTCAATTAAGTCATTTATGCTGTATAGTGAATTACAAAAAGCAAGAAACAGAAAATGCCATTCCTATTTTAAAATAAAAGAAATAAAAAAACTGCCATAATAAAATAATGTTACATGGATCAAACAAATTCAATCAACTAACCTTGCTTCATCAAACTCATCTCCTGAGCTTTCTCCTTCAAAAACTACATAGCCTTTATCTTTTTTAGATTCCCTTTTTTCCTTCTTTTTTCCCAGAAGATCTTTTCGAGATGTTTTTTCTTCATCACTGTCTAAAATTTTTAAATTTTATGCAACATGAACATTTATTTTCAATTACAATATAAATATTTAAACACAATTTACTGTAAGTAAAATTTTTATATTCTATATGATTCAATTTATTCTAAACAGAAATAAGTAACTATTAAACTGAACACATAAAACTAAAAAAAGGCTTTTTTAAAAAATTTCAAGTTACTTTTTCAAAAAAAAAAATGCATTTCTATTCACAAATAAAAATAGAATATTAGTTCAAAACAATTTGACTACTATATATATGTGTGCAGACATTAAATATTATAGCTACCAAAATTCAAGAAATTTAAATGTTACCGTCTTATTCTTCCTCATGTTCATATCTATCTTCATATCACTCCAATTTCATCCTATTTATTAAGTTAATATTTCTATTATTCAAAGTAAAGCAGGAAGGAGATATTAAAATAAATATTTTTCATCAAACTTTGATAATTTAAATTTTGTCCAAATAATCAAGAATTTGCCTTTGATATGTGTGTATATAGTAATTAAGATATTTCAGCCATATAAAATGATCCGAGATAACTTTACAAATTTCATAAATATATACAAGTCAAAATATTCAATAAAATATCTTATTAAATCCAAAATATTCAAATTCTTTGAAGGGTGCAATGTCAAAAATTAAAACTATCAATGAAACAGTACAGAAAATTGAATGCTGCGAGTCCAGACATAAATAAATTCTGCTTCAAAAATATTAGCATTACCACCATCCCAGAGAAAGCCAGTTGCGAGGCGCACCTATGGTATGTCTATGGTATTAAAACAAAAAAGGAAAAGATAATGGTAAATATATTCTAATATTTAATTGATATAAGAAAAAGGACAATTTCATATCAAGAATGCTCATTAATTTTTAGTTAATTATTTTGAAATGTCTCAAATTAATTTATTTTCCATTTTGCACGAAATCTTTTGAAATTCTGCAACATCTTTCTGTTACATGCAAAGTTCTACATTATAAATCTGACACAACCACCTTGATCTATAGGGGGTTGCAGTTCTATTGCCATAATCACACCATTTTAGCTTTTATTTTATAGGAACTTGATCCACATTTTTTGGTCTTTTTGTTTCCCTAGAGATACATGTTTTTTTTGTTTCTTCACAATAGTGGAAGGATCAGATATTCACATTCAAAATGCAAAGATACATTATCTGTAGAAGTGATAACTTTTTCATCTTCATTATCACTCTGTTAGTGATTCTGTATCTAAAGTTAGTTCTTCAAAGAGAGCCAATGCTTCATATGTACTAAGTACTTTGAAAAACATTTTAAAATTCTGCTAAAAAATTTATAGATATGATTAAAAGATATAGATAAAAATATATATAATTTACACAGTTATATTGATTATATAACAAGGTATATAGATTAAAAATCTGTAGTTTTTCACTCGAAGAATAAAACTTCAAGAAAAAAGTAACCTTACTGAAACAAAAAAAAGCTCACAATTGAAAATAGATTCAGATCTATAATAGTATCTATAGCTAACTGAAATATGTGGTGGCACATGTTATTTCCCTTTCAATGCTTACATCAAATCATCTGCAACTGGAGCAGCTGCTTGCGAGGTTAATTTACTACAGCAAATGTGGGATGAAAAATGCTCTAAAAACGTGGATCGCATACCTTGTAACCAACTGCACATTTCATCAAAAATCAATATATTTTTTGCAAATCTTCTTGTGCTGAAGAACATTTTTAAATTACTCAAACAATGAGTTTTGCTGGCTCGATTTGCATTTTGCAAGTTTAAACAAATTATAAATTGTAGAAATTGAAAACAGTACAAGAAAAATGCAGTACTTTATGGATATAAAACCTTCAGTTTTACAGCACTGCCTATTTTTAATGTTAAAATAAACGATTTTGTCAAAGCTAGTTTTAATAAAATTGCAGTGAAATTTATACATCGAAAAAAACTGAATATGTTGTGTCTTGAAGGCAGTGTGCAGTAAAGGGTTAAGGGGTGCAATTTTGATTTAGATATTTGTTCTCAGCATTTTGTTTCATAAGAATATTATACAAAATTAAATGTAGAAATCAAAGGACAGTAAAATTATAAATATATTTATTCACATAAATATACAAACACCCTATTTTAAGTAAGAAATCGATACGTTCAATTCTGCGATCCACAATAATGTACTCATCTAATTTTAATGAGATAAATTTTCTTATTTGTCCACTTTGAAAGGTATTTTGATAACTTAACAATGACCAAATAAGGAGATGCATTCATATTTGAGAAGTATACATTATTGGAAAAAGGATCCAATTATAGTTAAGAAAGAACCTGCACATTTTTGTTCAAGGTTTCAAAATCCAAATATCAAGTGATCAACAATCAATTGACAGTCATTGAATTATTTAAAATTGATTATTATTGTTGATAAAAATTATCATTTAATTTTATTAAATAAAATTTGATAATAACCCAATTCATTTATATAATAAATTAAAAAGTGATAATTTATTTCAGTCTTCAAGTTTTGATTATATAAGTTTTTATACTGTATACAAGAGAAAAAAAGCAAAATTTGTGAATTCAAATATTCAACAGCAATAAAGTAGTACAGCAAAATTCTACTTTTAAAAAGCTAGTTCTAAGCATGTCATATCAGAATTGAGGATATATGCATTTTAATGAACAAAAATTAATTTTACAAAATTGTCCTAAACCCTTCACTAATTTAAATAATTATGTTTAATCAGTGTAAATATAGACCTTAACTATAAAAAAAATCAGATTCTACTCATATAAAACAGATCAACATTTAATGATTTGCAAAAGATTCTTTTTAAGTTATATATCCAACTCTCACTGAATACAAATGCAATAAACACTCTTTACATAACAAATAAAATGCACAAATACAAATGCCAGAAAAATTGCATGAATGAAAAGATGTTTCAATTTGAATTATCAACATATTACACACATTACTGACAGCAAAAGATGCTTTCCATCATGGATCACATAATTTGAAAAACAATCATGAGATTAGAATTGCATTTGAAATAACATGAATCTGCATATCATGCAATCAAAGAGATAGCGAGATCTAGGTTAAATGAACTACAGCCATCCATATTATTCTACACAACAGTTTTAAGCAGAAAACAACATTAAAAATGAAAGGTTATCTTGAGATACACCTTCAAATAAAAAATTTTAAATGTCTATTATAGGAATAATAAATATTGATATGGATTTTACTCTTTATTACTTAAATGAATAGTTATGGGAGGTTATGTAATATTCAACCCTTTTCCCATTAAAAATTTTTCTAATTATGCTAACACTCTAGTTTGAGTATAAATTTGCGTGATCTCCAAGATTTTCTAGCTAGGTATATATACACACACATATATATATATACTGGGTGGCCCAGGGGGTAATGTTTGAAACAAAGTCCAATAGATGGCTCTAGGTGCACGTGAGTGAAGCCAAACTTGGTGCGCATGCTCCGGTGAGTGGGCAATTGTAAATGTGATGTTCCTTCAGTCTGCGGTGCGCTTTAGCGGGTGATTCTCGTTAGTAAACTTGAACAAATATTCGACGGATGTTCGCGTCTTTATTGTGCTACAAATGGCCAGATGTGATGAAAATGTGAAGGCAGTTCAACGAGCACGGCAGGAGTAGTTCCACAACAAGAATTGGCCAAACAAAAGGACTATGGCAAGGTGAGTCATTTTGTGCGTTTTACGGTACAAATGTTTTCCTTTTTGCTTCCATGTTTGTTCTGAAAAATGTGTTTCAATCCTCTTCCCTGTAGACTGTATGCCAAGTTCAAACGTACTGGATCGGTGGAAGACGATAAAAAAGCTATGGCTACAGCCACTGCTACTGTGGTAACAGATGGTGCAAAACAGGTCGTCGACGACTTTTTCGCTGCCGATCCGACCCGATCTGTAAGGAGAGCAGCAGAAATGTTGGGAATAAAGCGTACATCACTTCAGCGAATAATGAAAGAGCTCGAATTGTCGCCTTACAAAATTCAAGTAACCCAACCTCTCAACGAAGACCATACACAAAGACGATCTGAGTTTGCACAGCTTATGCTTGAAAAATTTCAAACAGGTGGAATCGATGTAAAGAAAATTTGGTTTTCAGATGAGGCCTACTTCACTTTGGATGGTCATCTGAACAAACAGAATTATCGCTACTGGGGCAGAGAAAGGCTGGAGATTACTGTTGTCCGAAGCCTCCACCTGAAAAAATTTCTTGTGTGGTGTGCAATATCCTCGCATGGTGTATTTAGCCCATTTTCATCGATGGAACTCTAAGCACGGCAAATTACAGAAAGTTCCTGGACGAGGAGTTCATCCCTTTTCTTCATGGTCATGACTTGGTCCAAGGTCATTGGTTTATGCAGGATGGAGCCAGACCACATCGTACGGCGGATGTTTTCGAGGTGTTCAATGAGCATTTTAGCGATCGAATCATTGGGTTAGATTACCCATCGCACTTCCAAGGTGGTATCAAATGGCCCCCAAGTTCACCAGATCTGAACCCCTGCGATTACTACCTATGGAGTTATTTGAAGAGCAAAGTGTGGCAGACAAGTCCTACGAACCTTCCAGAACTCAAAACCGCCATTACAACTGCTGTCGACACGATTGACAGTGAGGCCTGCTCACGAGTAATGGTTGGATTCCAGAACCGCCTAACTGCTGTCCTTGTTAAAGATGGCGGGCACTTCGAACCTCTTTATCATTAATTGCCCAATATGTCCATTCAATAAACGTCATTAAATTCTTCTCATGTCTCTTATTTGTTTTTATTTTTTTCAAACATTACCCGCTGGGCCACCCGGTATACACGTTATTTGAGAAATATGGAAACATATGGGTATTCACAAGCCTCTAATTAAAATTGCTATAAACAAATACACACATGTATACATGCTATATTTGATATACATTAAATATTTTTAAAAATCTTACAATCACTATCACGAGATTGGCTTCTTTTCATGCTCTCTGAAGCATATAACCCAGGAAAATCTTTAGCTACATCTGGACTCTCAAAATCCATTTCAACTGTTTTGTCTTGTATGATATATACTAAGATTATCTAGATACTAAGAGAGGAAAAAAAATTCATCAAAAAAAACAAACAGATAACGAAACTTATTTAGTATTCCAATGAATAAAGCATTTATGCATAGAGAGGGGAGGTTCTACAAATAGCAATATAATCATGCAAAAAAATCAATTTAAATTAATAAAACTAATTTTAATTTATTTCACACATAATTTGATACAACAAAGATTGTTCATTACAAAAAAAGAATATAAAAAAACTCTAAAATTGATTTTTCACATGAAAGAGACAACATGTAAAAATGATAATCTTAACTATTTTTATTTTTAATAAAACTACCACTCATAAAGATTTAAAATTCATATTGTGATAAGAACACAAGAACATTTGCATACATAAATTTTGAAATCGTAGGTAAACATGAAATAGTTATAAAGATATCTAAAAACAAGTAAAATAATACAAAAAATCATTATAAAGACTCAAACTATCTAAAACTGTCAGGAACAAGATGTTTGTAGATTTAATTTAAATATTATTTATAATGCTATATTTTAAAAGACAAAATTTTTTAAAAATTTCATTTATATTGTGTTTTGTTATTAACAATGAAAAATTTATTAATACAACATTTTAAAAACAAAAAATTCTGAGAACAATCTGAAGCATTTCTTTTCATTGGTGATAATCTGTGTAACCATCAATTAATGCTTCCGATATGGGAAAATAATTATTCTCAAAGCAAGAAACTTATTTTAAAGAAGTATTTATCAAATATATCTTTCTCGATATAATTCCTCTTGTGTGTCATTTAGATATGAAAAACATTTAGATAAGAAATATAAAATAAAATGCATTAGTAATTTTATGATTTATTAGAATTTTACATAAAAATTTCACACTATTTAACATTTACTTTTAATTACACAAACATAATTTTAACAAATGTATGGAATTTAAAATGAAACTACTATGAAAATTTTCTATAGATCAGCGGATTTTCTTTTTTAAAATAGTCCAATATTATATATCCTTTTCAATAACCAATTTAATGGTAATGTGCCTCGCACTTTAAACAATTTCAAAGTTTCACTTCTCGTAAACTTAATAACATGAAAAAAAAGTTACCTTGAAATTGTATGCATGGTCATAAAATACTTATTTAAAGTAAAAAATATTAAACTTTTGCAATAAGTTTTTGGGGAGAAGGAAGAGGAATAATGACTTATTTTTAAAAACTCCTTAATTAATAAAAAAGTACAAAGTTAAAATCAAAATTTATAAAAAAATTTAAATTATAATGTAACAACTCATTAAAATATCTTTTAAAATTATGGTATTTTGCAATACAATAGCCATTTTTTAATTCAGTGTTTTCACAAACTATTCTAAAGCTCCTGCTCTGATGCTCTTAAAATATTTAAAATTAAACATCTTACATAAATAATAATAAACACAGTGTTCCTCACTGGTGTTTCCCTGAATATTAATAATGTTGACTTCTTTGATGATACAACAAGTCAAATGTATACCAAATGTAAAGCTTTGATTTCTGCTTATTCAATTGTAACCCCTCCACCTTATAAATAAATAAGGCTATATAAGCCACTTATTTCAACAATATGCAGCCTATAACCAATTATAGACTGCATATTGCCTCACATGTATTTAAAATATAAAGAAATATGAATTTATCATTCTTGAGCTTTTCGAATAAGCATACTTCAAAACCTCAAATATCTTATCTGAGTAATTTGAAGACCTTAATTTTTGATAACTGATACGAAATTATAAATTTAAGACTCTGATGATATTTCAAATTATATAAATATTGTACAACAGCAAAAAAAAAAAAAAAAAAAAACCTGCTAAATTTGAATTTTATTCATTACAAGCTAGTCCAAAAAAAAGTCGGCAAAAACAGTTTATAAAAAAGTTCATAAGCTATACGTATTGTTGAAGCCGAAGTTAAAAATATTCCGAATAAAAGAGAGATGTTATTAACATATTTTTTCTCTCATGATGAATGTACATAAAAAAAAAAAAAAAAAAATTGACGAAAAAAAAAAAAAAAATTGTTATAAAAAAATGAGTTTTAAAGTATTAAAACTTACAAAGGAAGCTTTGCCAATCAGGCAGTTCTTTCCAATTTTCTCTCTTTTCTTAGATTACATTTTATTATTGATGACAGAAATCGCAAGTAATGGGCTCGAATTTAAAAAAAAACTGTGAGAAACAGTTATTTTTGTTCCCAAATACAAATAAAAAACCACATCATTTGCAATATTAAATACTACAATATACGATTCAAGAATTCATAATTTCGATATCAAACTCGCAATGAAAACACGAACTGACTTAATATAGACAATACTGTGTAGGTTTATTTCATTTATATAAATAAACTTTTCCAATCGGAAAAACATGCATTTCACTTCCGGTTTGAAGAAAAGGATGTGTTATATATACATATAAAATTTGCAATTTGATTTTTGGTCATTTTTTTAACCTTATAATTCTTCTTTTAGTTGTGTGTTTTGTTATTGTTCGAAATAATTTTAAAATGTTTTGTGCTTATGTTCTGCACTTTATGGATGAGTTGAACCTTAAAGCTTAATGTGGGAGGGCTGTAGTTGCTGTAGGCCTAATCTTTTTCCGGTTTGATCGCTATCTCTATAAGTTTTTATACGTTCTGTACTAGAAGCTGCTGCTTTTTCTTCATCTTGAAATGAACATCCAGAAAAAGTGTCGTTCTGAATATATGTGTTCCACTTTAGGATGTAGCGTAAGATGTGACGCATATTTCCTATCTGTTATTAAATTACACTGCTTTCCCAAAAATCCTATTGGCCGCTGTAGCCTAGAGGTTAAGCCAACGGGACTCGCAGCCTAGAGGTTTTCGTTGAGTCAAAGGTTGGAACCTTGATGCTACTAAAGACTTGCCGTGTAGCAGAGGCTAATGCACGTTAAGTCTTAGGAAAGGGAATGCTAGCTCAGATGTCGTCTTCGTCACTTGACCGAGGTTCGAAATTACGTGGTCCGTCTCCAATAGCCTTCGTGTTGCTTCTAGAGCGACGTTAATGAAATCAAACCCAAAAATCCTAATAGAAGGAAACACTGGGAGGCTGCTATGCAGCGGATAAATCGAAAAGCTACCACTCATTCAAGAATTGGTGACAAGCATTTCGTTACAGGTCAGTGTTAAGAGATTATTATTCATGTTTTGTAGATATAATCATATGTATTTAATAAAAATCTTTCTTAACACCCCCTTTATGGTAGCCTTTGCAACAATATGGGGACGTTTTTTTTCCATCAGTTTAGGAGATTGTTTGACAAGAATCTCACCGAGAGAGAGGTTGTGTATGGTGGAGCTCGGAAAGAGCGTTTATTTCTTAACTATAATATTTTTCACTCTTTTATCCTTCCTCAATAACTGGGTAAGAAGAAAGTGTTTGTTTATAATTTATTTTTTGGATTTTGGTAAGTCAACCAATTTCAATTTTTTGATATTATTTCGAATATCTGGAGGAGACTCAAGCTGAGCCACTCCTCATTCAGAGTGAGGGATTTAAATGACCATACTCTCTCAATGAATTACATTATGATGAAATCAGATGTATCTAAATACCTTCGAAGTCCTTCAAACGATCAGGAGATCATAACAAGAATGAGAACAAGAAAAATAGCTCATTTTTCCTTATTTCTGGAAAACAAACATAAGTCATCGTATATTCCTAATACAAATCCGCAACTTATTTATATATTCTGAAATAAAAAGTAAGATTTCTAGATATTAATATATTATAAATATGTCATTTACACGGAATGGTAAAATAAAGTTTAGTACATCTGATACCATATGTGCAGCACAAATACTCGCAGTAGAAAAAATTTTGAACGTACCGGTAAACACAAGAGTATCGTTTGGGAAGGGTTCTCATCTCGTTTTCTAATCCATGAAATATCAATTAGTGTACCACTGACGGATTTGGAAAAAGAACTACAGAATACAAATGATTTTGAAATAGTAGAATTGAGACGCTGTATGAAAAACGGAAGTAATGAGGAGGTCTCCCCGGTACTAATCACTATTCTTGGCACCGATATACCAGAAAATATGAAGCTTTGGTTTATTAACCATCGCATCCAAATTTTTATAAACAATCCCAAAAAATGCAATAGATGCCTCAGTTTTTATCACATATGGTTTAGCCCAAAGTCTAATTTGCGTTAATTGTGGTATAACACACACTGGGTCATGCACCACTTTTGTAATTTGCATTAATTGCAAACGAGACAATCGCGCTAATTTCCCTCTGTGTCCTATATTTCTCAAAGAAAAACAAATCATGCAGTATAAATGCACTCACCCTTATTACTTTTATTTAACTTTAGGAGAAGCAAGAAGAAAATATCAAGATAAACCTTCCGACAGCTATTCTACAACTTTAAAAGCAAATCCACCAAGTTCAAATATGCAAGAAATAGAAAAAAAATTAGAAAATATTGTTACAGCTTTTCAGCCACATTACAAAAATAAACAATATTAATTATGGAAAACGTTTAAAAATGAGGGAGACTATATTTGTACAATTGTATAATATTTTTGAAACGGGAAAATAATCTGCATATCCTAGTCGGAACTAATCTACAAGTAAAACCATAGCGGAACTATCGAATAAAAGAATACAAACATTTCCTAAAATTATGTTGGCTGGATTTCCCTGGAAAATTGCCAAATACCTGATTCATAACGCTATCATAGATGCCAAACGAAAAAAAAATGTGGGAATTAGCCTGAATCAGTTTATATAGATCAGTTTATATTATAAAGGGAATTTATGACTCAGTTTATATAGATCAGTGGCTCCTAAACTTTTTTGACCCATGGACCTTTTTCTATACACAAAACTTGCCCACGGACCCCCAAAGCTACATAAATCCATGGTATAAAAATTACAAATTTCAAAAAACATTTTGTTGAAGAAGTATTTATCAAAATTATAGCTTTTGTTTAAAATAAAACTTTAAAAAAAACTTAATGTCTTGGATGAACGTAATGAGACGATATGAGTGTATTTATGTTCGGCGCAATGTTTATGAGTAGCAACCCCCTGAAGCATTAATTTCTAATCGTCACTGAATCCACTGAATCCACGTTCTACCAAATAGGAAGGCGAGAAAGCAGTGTCAGCAACTTCTGTACAATAACCCATAATGCAGCATATAAAATTGGGATATAGAATCTGTTTTTGTAAGCAGAATTTATGGTATCCTTGTTCAAATATTGGTTTAAGTTACTCATTTGTGGATATTTCAATAAGCTGCTCCTGTATTTCTATGGATTCAGATGTATTTCAGATCTGAGTTTGCTCAGGCGAAAAAGGTTCAACACCCTTTCGGGAATACCGAAGAATATTTTTAATTCAATAAATAATGTTTCACTTTTGGTATCGGTTTCCAAACATTTAGCAAATAACAATTCTTGGCAAAATTTTTCTTCTTTTACAAATCTTACATAAGCTAAAGGTAAAGCTTCATTTCCTGGTAAAGTGAACTCGTCAAGCTATATATAAAACTCAGATGTTTATAAATACTCACATAAAGAATTTTCTACTTACCGAGGCATTTCGTCAATCCTTCTTTGTACTGTATATTACTCAGTGGAATTCTTTTTTATAACGCCAAAAGCTGGTTAGTGCAACACGGTGCGTATAACCTCATTTACCGTTCTTCACCAATAGTGTACGGTTTTTAAAGCTTTGCGATCAATAAAGAAATATTATGAGAAGCACGCAGTCTATCATCATCTCGCTTAGAAGTTGTCCCTAAGAGTTGTTGCAGTGACGGTGTTTTCAAATATTTTTCTTTGACTGTTTGAAAAAACGTTATCTTTTTTAGTCACTATGGATTCTTATTAAATGTTCCTTAAGCTTGGAAGGTTTCATTGAATCATTTGACATAGTTTTATTACATAGAAGACACCAAGGTAAAGCACTATTTCCTGGTGATAAAATAAAGCATTACTTCAAATATTCAACACTGCTTTGTCGGCATTTTTTCTTCGGCTCACTCAAACTGTTCACTATTAAAAAGGGCAAAAAAGAATACAAGAAAATTTGTATATCAAATATTTTGTTTGAAGCAAACCACTGTTAATTATTATTAACTTTTTCAATGGAATGCTGCAGTAAAGCCTTTTTGAATTAATTATTTGATGCAAGGATAAAAATTTCATGCAATTTTTGAATAAAATATAATTTTCAATAATTAACTTCTTTTAAAAAAACATCTGTATTAAAAAAAAAAATTCGGTCTCTTCCTAAGTTTTTAATTTAAATAATTCGATATAAAAACCAACGTTTTTTAAAACAACGTTTTTATATGGTGGCAAAGTTTATTAGAGAAAATTATTGAAATATTAGTTAAAACTGTTAGTTATTTTTAACTTTAAAATTTACTTAAAAAGAGACATTTGTGAGCGTATTAAAAAATTCATAATACTCATAAAATCAAAACATGTATTTGAAAGTTTGTAAGTCCATCTATTAAAAAAAAATGGGAACCAGAATTCAGAAAAAATTGTTGTGATAAGACATGGCGCCAAATATTGGAAACTTTCTTTCTTACGAATGATTACTGACTAAAAGTCAGCAACCCTTACTATCTCGGAGATAGTAAAGGAGAGATAGTATCTCCCCTTTGTGAATACAAAAGTTTTACGATACCTCATGCGGCGTGGGGAGTGCCCTGTGTTCCCAGAGGGGGAAAGAAATTTTTTCCTCAATCCTAAATGCGCCGAGGGGAAAGAATATTTTGACTTATTAAAATTATTGAAATATTAGTTGAAATATAATATAACTTGTATGTTTTTCTACCCCGTGTAGGGGGAGAGAGTAGTATGGCCGTGGTAGCCGATGGCTGTTTCGAACCCTGGTCAGTGGGGTTAGAAGAATGTTGACCATTCGCTTTTTGCTGCGCCCTAACCAACTAGGCTGAATAAGACGTCTCATTCGGGTTAGTTAGTAAGGCCTTTTAACTTTTGGCGTTGTTGTTGAAGAGAGTCGCTTATGGGTCATTGCACAGAGAGTCACTTGTCTTCAGTTCAACCACTCACACACGCATAGCGGTGTTGGTCGTTACATTACACCCTTCCCTTGTGCACTAAAACGCTATTGTCGAAAATGTTGAAGTGTTTTTCACGTAGTACTGTTGCCGCTGTCTTACTCTTCTGGCCTGAAAACCATCCGACGTTCCCTCCTGTTGACTCGTTCTATACGCCTTTTTGTTGTAATTTTTTTTCTTTTTTCCCCCCTTTTTTCAGAATCTGTCCTTTCTTTCAACTGTTTCGCATTTTTCAGAGGATGGTGTTTCTGGATGATATTCCTTCTACTTCCCCCTCTTCTAATGTGTTATAAGATTTTCTTGCTTTTTTTCACACGTCCATCTAAAATGTGTCAATTCCTTTTTTCTTTGTCATTTCTTCGCAATCACCTAATTAAGTTAAAGTTTTTCTTCTATTTTTCACCGCTTCTGTTTTGAAGCTGTTCTTGAAGTAATACTGCTTCCCATTTTCTCAGTTCTTCTCCATCTTCTCAATTCCGTTAGATGCATTGCTTTCTCTTTATTTAAGGCACATGTTTCATCCTTTAATTTTTCTTATTCATTTAATAGATTAGAATCTTCATTTTCCTTGCAATTAGTTGCATCTATAATACAGATAATACTTCTTCTCGTGTTCTCTAATAACATTTAATTTTTTAACTTGTGACTTTGGGCTATTCGTGATTTTCTCTTCATTAAACTTGGGACTTTAATTGAGATAGATTGCTGGAAATAACAATTTCTTCCCAACCCAAATGAAACGTGATTATGCTAATTAGATGCAGGTGGAAATAAAGTGAAGTGATTTGGATACGACGGCATATAAGCAAAGGAAAATTTAGGGGATAGAGGACGAGTGTGGTTAACTCTGAGTGTATACCTAGCAAGAGATCCATAATATCAAGAGTTGTTACGGGTGTTAACTGCCGCAGAGAATTTGATAAATCAAAGTAACCTCAACTGGATAGGTTTTGGTAAGAGCGTATTATTTTAATAATATTTGGATAGGTGGATTAATCCAAAGACCTCCAAAGAGAGCTAAAACTTCTTAGGTATTATATTGCAGTAATTGATAAATAAAATAGTTACGTTATAACTGACAAATGTGTCTTTGCGTAGATTATTGACTTTTATAGTTAGTTGTATTTGACTGTATTAGGACACAAGAGTCGGGTAGAAGTAATGGTACGCCACAAACTGCTGTGTTTCTCGAATTTCTTAGACAGAATGGATTTTCTTTAAACGGCATTTTTACTATTTATTTACCCGTCTTATCTCTCCTATAATTTTTTAGAAAATGCTCCTCGCAGATTAAATGCTTTTTACTTTTGCTCACGGTAGGCTCGAAATTTTCTATTTCCCAAGAGTATTGTTGTGCCCTTGACCGCTTTTGTGAAACGGCGCTGCTGTCGCCTTGTAATGAAAAAGAAAGAGCAGACGCGACTGAGCGCGCAGAATATGTGGTTGAAATAAAATATGAGAAAATTGATACAGTCCACTTATGTTAGTGTGTGTTACTTTAATGAAAACAGTTTCTAATAAGGAGCTATCGAGGGCCAAACATGGTCCTAGGAGCCGGAGTCAGTCAGAAATCGTGTGACTATTGTTATTAACATTATCGAAGGATGAGTTTGCGTGTTAATTGTGTGTGAAATTTGCGTCTATTTGAGTGCTCCAAACATAGAGGATTTATAAAGTAATACTTCCTGGTCTCGTGACAACAGTCCCGGAAATGAGGTAGGAGCAATTTTAAGTTTCTTTTGAGTAAAAAACTAATTAAATTCCCGAGTTGAAGTTAATTTTGTTTTTGATGAGTTTTAAAAAAAAAAAGAAATTGCTAGTGATAATATTGTGCTTGAATTAGAGTAATTTTGTTATAACTTAAAATGTCGGGTATAGCAAAGTTAAAGAAAGATGAATTAAGAATCGTGGCCGAGGAAATCGGTTTAGTTGTTAACGAGGGTATGAAAAAGAGTGAATTAAGGCGTTTAATTGAGGATAGTGATGTGTTCAAAAATGACAACGAAGCTGTGAAAAGTGCTGTAGAGGATGTTTTAGAAAATAGAAATAAAAAATCCGATCAGGATGGTGAAATAGAAATAGAGCGTTTAAAAATTGAAAGAATTAAATTGGAATTACAATTAGCGCAAGTGAAGGCTAATGGAAATAATACGTCTTTTGATCAGGGATGTAAAAGCGAACCAGAAGAATCACTGGATAGCTTAATAAAAAGTGTGAGGACGTTGACTATTAAACCGCCTAGTAAGTCTCAAGATTGGGGTTTCTTTTTTACTTCGTTAGAGAGAGCATATAGTACTAAAAAGGTACCTGAGAAATTTAAAGCTGAGATTTTGTTGAATTTGTTAGGGGATAGAGCCGCTAATATTTTAACTTATATAGAGGGAAAAGATTTAAACAATTACGACGAAGTAAAATCTATCGTTTTGAGAGAATTTGAGCCAACCGCACAAGCAGTATTAGAGAATTTTCGAAACGCTTCTAGAGTAAACGAAACTCACGTGCAATTCGCTTCGCGTTTAACAACTAGTTTCGAATACTATTTAAAATTGAGAGAAGTAGCGGACTTCGAAACCTTGAAACAACTAATAGTATCGGATAAATTGTTCCAAACTTTAGATAGAGATATAGCCACGCATATTAGCATAAGACAAAATCAAAAATGGTTTACCCCTCTTGAGTTAGGCAAAGAGTGTGATTTATATTTTGCATCAAAAGCGAAGCCCTTAAATGAGACGAGAAAAGACCAAAAAATTTATAATAATAAATTTAAAACTGCATCTAAAGTATTTTTCAATGAGGTAAAAAATAAAAATTGTGATATATGTCTGAAAGATGAAAATCATCCGGTTTATTATTGTCCGCGATTTAAAGCACTGTCGGTTAATGAGCGAATAGAGGTAGTGGAAAATAAAAAACTTTGCTTCAAATGTTTAATGCCCAATTGCATTGTTAAAAGATGCTCGTACAGAAATTGTTTTTGTGGCAAAGCTCACAATAAATTAATTCATTTTCCAAAAGAAGCAAAAAGTGTTTTGTCTACGAAGGCGGATGCGTCGGATGTCGTAAATAATTCGCCGTCGGGGGGAAAAATTACTGAGCAAAGTTCTACTCTCTCCCCCAATAAGTGGATTACGCCTTTCGTTGGAACAAATTTAATCGAAAATAAAAATGTAATCTTGTCTACTGTAAAATGTTTGATAAAAGACAGATGTTCGCAGTGGCAAGAAGTGAGATGCATGCTCGATGTAGGCTCGCAGATTTGCATTATGACTCAGCAATGCTTACAAAGGTTACAACTAAAAAGTGAAAGGATAAATTAATCTATTACTTGCATTAATAATGCTTCGCTGGCAGTTAATCGCAGAGTTACTGCAACTGTGGCGAATAAAAATAAAAGTTTTCAAAGAAATATTTCCATGTTAGTAGAACCAAAAATAACGGATTTAATTCCTCATCAAAAATTAGATACGTGTGTGCAAATTCCAGAATCTATTGAGCTTGCGGATTCTAATTTTAATATACCGGGAAAAATAGATATTTTAATTGGTGCTGAATACTTTTATGATATAATAAAGCCTGGTAAATTAATTGCAAAGAATGCGAATATGATATTACAAGATTCGGTTTTTGGGAATATTGTGGGAGGTAGTATTCCAAGATCAAATAAATTAGATTCTAATTATTGCGGTTTAATATGTGGGGCAGATGACTTAAATTCAAACTTGAGAAAATTTTGGGAGATTGAGGAAATAGAAAACGATTTACCTAAGAGTAAAGAAAATTCTGTATGTGAGGAACATTATGCGCGAACGCATAGGAGAGATAAGTCAGGAAAATATATTGTGACTATGCCATTTAAAGAACATCCTTCATGTTTAGGGAATTCAAAAGATATTGCTGTAAGGCGACTTGAATCGTTATGGACTCGTTTGTCTAGAGACCAAGAGTATTTAAACTTGTATTCCAATTTTTTAAAGGAATATGAAGAATTAGGACATATGACTGAAGTAAGAGATAGCGCTGAGGTCGGTGTGACATATTATATGCCTCATCATGGCATTTATAGGCCTCATAAAAGTACAACAAAATTGAGAACAGTATTTAATGCTTCCACCTTGACTACTAGTGGAAAATCCTTAAACTCCATTCAATATAACGGTGGAGTTATCCAAGATGATTTGTTTACATTATTAGTGAGATTCCGTAAACACATCTTTGCATTTACGGGAGATATTCGTCAGATGTACCGCATGATTAATATAGATGAGAGTCAAAGAAACCTCCAAAGAATTTTGTGGAAGGAGGACATTAATGAACCGGTTAAAGTATACCAACTTAATACCGTAACATATGGAACAGTTAGTGCTCCCTTCCTAGCGATGCGAACTCTGAAACAAATTTCGCTTGATGAAGGAAAAAACTTTCCAATTGCTGCATCGGTCCTGTGTGAGGACTTTTACATGGACGATGTTTTGAGTGGAGCCAATACATTAGAGGAGGCAAAAACTCTGCAACATCAGCTCATTGAGATTTTAAAAACCGCTCAAATGTCATTACACAAATGGTGTGGGAATAATTCAGAGCTTACACCAATAACGGAAAAGGAATACGAATTCTCATCTACAGATGAAATAAAAACTTTAGGAATTTCCTGGAAGTCTAGAACGGACTGTTTTACCTTTAAGGTAGAAGTGAAGCAAAATGCTCATCCTACTAAAAGATCAGTTTTATCCATCATCGCTAGACTTTTTGATCCACTTGGATTGCTTGGTCCAGTGATCACGAAGACCAAAATTTTCATGCAACAATTGTGGTTGCTGAAAATTGATTGGAGTGAGGCGCTTCCTACGAAAGAAGCTTGTGAATGGAAAGAATTTGTGAAATCTTTAATGATGTTGAACGATATGAATATTGAAAGATGCATTGTGATTCAAAACGCTAAAGTGAATGAACTCCATGGCTTCTGTGACTCTTCCGAAAAGGCGTATGGGGCTGCAATATACGCCAGAACGGTCAATTCGGTTGAAGTTAAAGTAAAGCTAGTAGCGAGCAAGACCCGTGTAGCTCCAATTAAGCAGGTAACAATACCTCGATTGGAGTTATGTAGTGCTGTTTTATTGACAAAATTAATGCATAAAGTACAGAATGCATTAAAAATGGATATTACATCAGTCTTCTATTGGTCTGACTCTACAATAGTTCTTTCGTGGATGAAAAAAGAACCTAGGGAATTAAAGACTTTTGTGGCGAATCGAGTAGTGATTATTCAAGAGTTTACCAAAATAAACCAGTGGCATCATGTTCCTTCGGATTTAAACCCCGCAGACATCATTTCGAGAGGACTTGATCCAGAGAAAATTCAATTAAGTGACTTGTGGTGGTTCGGTCCATCCTTTCTTCAAGAGTGCCTTGTGAACTTCCCTGGTGATAGCTACGATCTTCATAATAGTGAATTATACCAAAGAGAGCTAAAGGATCATCAAGGAGAACCAGTTTGTCTTTTAGTGCACAACAGTGAGATTCTTCCCATTATTAATAAGTGTTCTTCATTTACGAAACTACAAAGAATAATTGCATGGTGCATGCGATTTAAGGAAAATGCAAGAATTCCCTTACAGAGAACTATTGGCAACTTAACTGTACCAGAATTATCTGCTGCTTTAATTTGTTTAGTGAGAAGTGTGCAATTTGTGTATTTTTCAAAAGATATTCAGTGTATTATGAAAGGGGGAAAATTATCCAATTCCAGTAAATTATTAAATTTGTCTCCATTTCTTGACGAGAAGAATGTACTCCGTGTTGGCGGAAGACTGCAACATTCTGAACTACCTTTAAATCATAAACATCCTATGTTAATCCCTAATAACTATAATATTTGATTATTGATCATTATCATGTGTTTTATCTCCATACAGGTGTTGAGGCCACACTGGCTAACTTACGTACACAATTCTGGATCACAAATGGTAGATCCACAGTTAAAAGAGTATTGTATAAATGTTTAAAATGCCTTAAGGTAAGTGCTATGGCTAAAAACCAAATGATGGCAGATTTGCCCAGTGCCAGAGTAAACATTTCTAGAGTATTTTCTAAAGTCGGTATTGATTTTTGTGGACCATTTAGTATTAAGTTCTTTTCTGGTCGATTTAAGAAATTGTATAAATGTTATGTATGTATATTTATATGTTTTGTTGTTAAAGCAGTTCACCTTGAAATTGTAAATAGTTGTAGCTCAGATGCTTTTATTTGTGCTTTAAAACGATTTATTTCCCTTAGAGGAAAACCCAGTGATATCTATAGTGATAATGGTAGAAATTTCGTGGGAGCAAATAATGAGTTAAAGAAAATATTAAAAGATTTGTTCAATAAGGAAAATACAGGGAAATTTGAAACATTCAGTGCCTCAGAAGGCATCATTTGGCATTTTAATCCACCTGCTACCCCTCATTTCGGAGGTTTGTGGGAAGCAGGCATTAAATCATTAAAATCGCACCTAAAAAGAGTTGTAGGAAATGCCGTTCTTACTTATGAAGAATTGAGCACCCTTGTTACCCAAGTAGAGGCAATATTAAATTCTAGACCTCTTAGTAGTATTTCTAGTGATCCTAATGATGATTTTATTCTCACCCCAGCCCATTTTTTAGTTGGATCGTCGTTAACAGCATTACCAGATCCAGATTTAACTGAGGTACCATAAAATAAGTTAAATAGATGGCAATTGGTACAAAAGCTTACTCAAATATTTTGGAGAAAATGGTCATCAGAGTATTTAAATCGTTTACAATCACGTGTCAAATGGCACAAAGGTGAGAAAATGTTTAAAGTAAATGAAATTGTACTGGTAAAAAATGAGGATAACTTTAAAACTCTTTATTGGAACCTAGCAAAAATAATTAAGGTCCACGCAGGAGAGGATAATATAATAAGAGTTGTAACATTGAAATCAAACAAAGGTATATATCAACGTCCAGTAAACAAGATTATTAAATTACCTTTTTATGATTGATCGTCAATTTGAATTGTATATGTATATGTGTTACTATTCATTATTATTGTATTTAATTGTTTGAATATTTTCTATTGTGAATTAATAATGTATACTTTGTATTAAGTTGAAAATTTTTCAAATTTTTCAAGGCGGGCGGTATGTTGTGCCCTTGACCGCTTTTGTGAAACTGCGCTGCTGTCGCCTTGGAATGAAAAAGAAAGAGCAGACGCGACTGAGCGCGCAGAGTATGTGGTATATGAGAAATATGAGAAAATTGATACAGTCCACTTATGTTAGTGTGTGTTACTTTAATGAAATCAGTTTCTAATAAGGAGCTATCGAGGGCCAAACAAGTATGTTCTAAATCAGGTTCTTTTCTCTCTTGAATAAAACCGCAATGAATTCTATTTTCTTTGTCCGGTGTTGTACTTCCAGATTCTATTAAAACCAAAAACTGTATTTAGTAAAATAAGATTTGAACTTTAGTATCGAATTTGCCCTGACTTTAATAACGAAAAAAATATTTTTGCTTCTAATAATAATTGTACATTTTCTGGAAAAGTAAATTTATTATCTGCTAAACTAATATTGCAAAGATCATTCATATTAATTTCCTGCTTATTTGAAGGAGTTAAATTTTGAGTGATTTTTAGCACGACTAAAAAGTCCAATTTCTTATTGTAACTCTTATCTTTATTGTTAACACGTGGAGATACTTGGGTTCAAATTGAAGACAGGGAGTTATTTATTCTAGATACTGTGCGATATTTATGTTCTTTTTTTTTCAAATGAAGAAAATTAGCACACTCAATGCTCATGAAGCAGGACGAAGAGGCGTTGTCTAAAATCGCTTGAACAGGGTATACACTTCCCTCACTATCATTAATATAATGTATGGCAGTACTCAATAAACTGCTCCCAATTAGAGAAAACAGTTTTTTGTTTTGTTTTGTTTCCCCAATAGCCACAAATAAACTGTTTTCTCTAATTGGTGGTAACTCTTCGGATAGTACAGCTGTTTGCGAGCAGATATTCCTGACTGATACCTTATCCATTTGTTTATTTTCACTAGTGTCCACTCGTTGAGGGATTGTAAAATGAATGGTCAAGTGTTGTTTTGTACTGTAGAGGATACAAGAGATTTTTGACTTGCAATACTTTACGCTGTGACTCGTGAATAAACAATTTAAGCAATATATATCTTTGCTCTCTCTCTCTCATTATTTTAACTATCGCGTAATTAGGACACTTATACTATAAAGGATTTTCACTACACAACACACACCCATATATTTTAACATCTCTTAAAAATACTTTCGGAATATTTTTGTCATATATATTTTTGCTATATGAATTTGAACTTAATTTAACACTTTTACCTCGTGATGTATAATACAAATCTATTTCCTTCGACAGTTCCTTAAGACGAAACTAGCCATCCCGTGCTTTTATAGAAATATACGTTGCTACATCTTTTCAATAATATTAAATATTTTATCAGATACCAATCAGTCAATTTAATGACTTAAAGTCTGACACATTTCTCAGTTTCAAATAATGTTCCCGGTTCGTTATTAAACAAGAAGCAAATTGAGCATAAGTTTCGTTTCGATGGCGTGATACCTTTTTAAAATTTTCTAAACACGATTGAGTATAGGGTTCGAACTCTCTCAGTATAACATATCTTTCACCTTTTCTAATTGCTCAGTTCATCACCTTACATGTAAGTTATCACCTTCGCGGCTCTTTCGCCAAATAAATTTAAAAGAGTTTCTGATTTGTATTTATCAGGAACACATTTTTTGAAACAAATGCTCTTTCTAGTAAAGAAAGGAAAAATGCCCAGCCAACAGGCCTAGTAGAGACTTTCGCAGTCAAAATTCTTATTCTCTTTATCAAAAAATCTAGAGAATTTTTGTACATCAATGTCACTTTCATTTAGAGTGTGATTCTCTAGTCTCGAATCAGCTCTTATTCGTGCAAGCTCTAGTTCAGTTTTAACTCTCTCTAATTTAATTTGCTCTAAATCAATTAGTCTTTTCTCATCCTTTTTGAGATCTTCGACTGTGAATTTATTAAATCCTTCACGAAGTCATTATCATGTTTAAGAAAAACTATTATTTTTAATAAGAGTTCAGTCAACTCAACAAAACAGTTAATTTCTCATTTACAGTTTCTCCTAATTCAGATAATCAGATATAATCCCTACAATCTTCAAATCATCTTTCTTACAATTTTTGAATTTTTTCAATTTTAACAAATTTATAAATAGCAATCATTCAAATATTCAAGCTCTCATTTACTTCTAGTTAGTTTTCAAGATTCACGGAAAGCATATAGTCGTAATCTTAACTCATTCATTAATTCATTACTGGTAGATTCCGGTATAGACAGACCAAAATGGTCGAAGCTCAGTTTATCACAACTGATTAATTCCTCAAACACAAACACAAGCAAGTGGACTGCAATTAAATTAAAATTTATTGAATCGCACTCAATGATCCAATGAACACTAAACACAGATTTCACTCAACGAACCCCATCATAAAGAGCTGCAAACAAAACACCCTTCTCGTTTGCATGACACGCACATGCGCTTCTTCATGAAACACACATGCGCAACAGACATCTGGAATATGTAATACTTGCGCGCACAATATTCATCATCCTAAAGCTCAGTGATTGCTTGGAAGAAACGTTTGTTGACTTGGGGAAACAAATCTACTTTAACCTAACTGAAATCTTTTTTTCTCTTCTTTTCAACAGATAAGGAGAGAAATGTGAAAAAGTTTTTTGTAATTTTTTTTCTGTGAATATTAAAAATAATTTTAACTCATTCATTCGTAATCTTCTGAGTCGAATTCTTTTAAAAGCGTTTCCCATATATTATTTTTGTGTGCTTATTTCCGCTTTCAATAAGCATTACAGTCTAGTGAGTGTTATTTCAAAAGGAAGGAGTATCAATAGCTTCCAGTTATTTTATTTTTATTTTAATTCAATAAGTTGTATGGGAGAGGATACAAATATATTGGTGCTTACGGAATTAAATTTCTTGGCAAATTACCTTTTAAACTCAGTTGTAAAATATTCACAAGAATTATCCAGCCCAGAAACATTGTTGATTTTTGGATTGCTGTAAATAACGGAGGATAGAATTTCTCTGTAATTATGCCAGTTGAGTTGTGGTCTGGGTGTAGAGAAGAATAAAAAAAATATTAAGTGTAGCATCAATGAAAATGAGGTTTTCTGAGCAAGACTGAATTCAAGCAGAAGTGAGAGAAATATTGTATTCCGCGTTAAACGATAGGATATTTTTAGTGATGGCAAAATGTATTATAAAACTAGAGTAGTTATCATAGGAATAGTGAGTGAAGATACAAAGAGCAATATTATGAAAATTATTATTAATTAAAGAATGGGAGGAATTACCAATCCTGTTTTCTCGCCCTCTGTTCGATGTTGAATATTTGGTGTCAAAAACATCAAAAAGAGGAGCTATTCAAGAGAATGTTTTTAAGATCAGTGTTGTTAATATTTAGTTGTGGGAGTGGTAAATTCCAGACGGTGTGTAAAATAATTGCTGATTTAGGTGTTGGTCAATCTCATACACACATGCTCGAATACATCCATTCATAAATATGCAAGAGAGAGAGAGAATGAGTTTGATAGAGGGGTCACATGCATATTATAAATAAATTCTTGATTCAGAAATATTGTTCTCATTATCATTACTTTTACAAAAAATATTTTCATTTAATTTTTTGCTAAAAAAATAAATCATATTTCCTAAAATGAAGCTCAATAATTTTTCACAAAATTCTCAGTTTTATCTTTTTTAGGAAGAGTGTATCAAATTTGTAACTCTCTATCAATAATTACTTACCAAAATTTTAATCAAAAGAACCACGAGCGGTATTGCGAGAAATATAACATATCTTATGAACCTATGTGTAAAGAATAGGTAACAAAAGGGAAACATTAAACCAAAATAACGAGAACTTTTTGTTTTGTTCAGATAAGATCAACAGGTTTATACTTCATTAATTATGAAACGAACAAAGCAAATAAATGAAAACATGTTAATTTTTCTGTCGCAACCATATTTTGAATTTTAACATCGAAAGCACTTGGATTAAATTAGAAGAGGTTCCGCTAATAGGACCAATAAGAGACAATTTGCATGTTGTTGAATGAAATCTATCCACCTGTTAAACATGCGCTCTAACTTTGTTGCTACGCGACCGGCAGCACTTTATCGATTCGGAGGAATTTATTTTTGTTCTCTGGATTATCCATACTTCTACTTCTACTTCACTATCCTAGGGTCTGTTGCTCATGAAGGTCTTTGTTTCATATCAAGCTGTGTTGTTGGGTCTGTGTTGTTCTGCCCTTTAGTGATTCAAAACCTATCTCAATTCTCTCCGATTCTGAGTACCGCGAAAATTCGCCGCTATGGAAAGTATGTTGAATTTCTATTGCTGCTTGCTCTCTAGTGAAATATTTTTTTAAAAAAATTAGTTTTTATTTTTGATTCATTGCGTTGTTTTTCTTGTATGTATTTTCATATAATTTTAGAGAACCAATAACGTATTAAATCACAATTCTGCTCTGGAGAATTTAAAAATTAAGTAAAAAAATTAAAATAAATTTAAAATTAAAATTGTTATACTTATAACATAGATCTGGCTTAAGAGCAATTTGTGTTTCATTATAATTTTTATCATCCATTAAATAGAAAAGGATGAATGTACTTATTGATATAATATTCAAAAGTTTTTGAAATTCTTTAATTAAATTAATGGTAATTCTTAATTTAGATTTTTTTTAAAATTTTAAACAGGAAAATTGTATGATATTATAAACTGAAATATACGGTTACACTTGTGTTTTTCAAATAGTTTCTTAAATATGTTTTTAGGAACTGTTTATAGAGTGGGTGATTGATTAAAAATTATTTATTAAGAATGTCATAATTCACATTTATATTTGTGAAAATTTTATTTGTAGGTAATACTTTATCCACTTAATAATGTGTAAAGTAATTTTGAAATTTTGTAAATATCAATAGGTATTTTTTATCATCTAATTGGTTAATGAGCTATTTATAATTAAATTTGATTTACTTTTCTGTCTGTAGTGTGCTACAAAATGTCTTACCTATATATCGTTAATCATATTAGATTCAAAGTAAAACTTCAATAATTTATTTTCTCCCCCAGAGTTTTAATACACTTGATCCAACTATTATATAACATTTAAATAAACGAACAAATATAAATCAATTATGAATCTGATTATGTGCTAATTATGAAATACTATATTTCTTAAGATTGCTGCAAATAAATTGAGTATTTCATATTTCCATTGTTCACTTTTAAGAAAAACCCGAAGTTTATCTGTTAATACTAATTTTGTGCTTTTATTACAACGTTTTTCTGAATTTCACTTGGTGTGTGTGTGTGTGTGTGTGTGTGTGTGTGTGTGTCATCAAATTTTCGATCGTTAATTTAACCAACTTCCCATCAAGCTAGAGCTTTGAAATTTCGGGAATCGTTCGTACTCGCCTAACAATGCAATATTTATTCGTTTGCGACAAGTTTTAACTCATATTTCAATAATTTTAATAAGTCAAAATATTCTTTCCTCGAGGCGCTTTTAGGATTCAGGGAAAAATTTCTTTCCCCCTCTGGGAGCACCGGGCACTCCCCACGCAGCATGAGGTTATCGTAAACCTTTTGTACTCACAAAGGGGAGATACTATCTCCCCTTTACAATCTCCGAGATAGTAAGGGTTGCTGACTTTTAGTCAGTAATCATTCGCAAGAAAGAAAGTTTCCAATATTAGGCGCCATGTCTTATCACAATAATTTTTTCTGAATTCTGGTTCCCATTTTTTTTTTAATAGAATGACTTACAAACTTTCAAATGCATGTTTTGATTTTATATTATGAATTTTTTAATACGCTCACAAATGTCTCTTTTTAAGTAAATTTTAAAGATAAAATAACTAACAGTATTAACTAATATTTCAATAATTTTCTCTAATAAACTTTGCCACCATATAAAAACGTTGCTTTTAAAAACGTTGGTTTTTATATCGAATTATTTTTACTGAATTACTCCTAGTAAATTTCAAAAGTATAATTTCAGTTATATCTTTATTTTGTTTTATCCTTTAGAATTCAGTTTTTTCATTAAATAATGAATTTAAGTAGCATGCAAAATTATTTTGAAGTGACAAAAATTTATTGCAATATTTAAAATATCTTTGATATTTTTTTAAAATAATAACAACTGTATTGAAATACTTCATATTTTCGTAATGTATTACCATTAAATTAATATGATATTTGTTAAATGGAAATTTTTTTCCTTAAGCCATAGGCTAAAGTTTAAAATTATTTCTTGAAGTTGAAATGATATATTCTTAAAAAAATCTGTCTCATTCTACAAGTTATTATTGAAAGCAGCTGAATGTAACTGAGAGAAAAATTAATAAATGTAAGAATTTGCTTAAAAATTATAAAAGTATATATACAGTATGAAAGTATTAAAAGATCAAAGAGTTTATTTTGGTATTTGTAACTTTTTAATCAGCATCAGAAATTGATACTAGACGTACACTATGAAAAAAACGATTGTTATAATAAATATTTGCGTTTTTAAACGGAAATATTCATAAAGAAAATAATTGTGTGGTAAATAAGAAAATAATTAATTAAAATTAATTACTAGGCTTTTAAAAATTATGCTTATTAAAATCTTTACATAGTAATTATATTATTGTATTTCGTATTTCGAGAAATATTTGCATTTTGGTACCATTTTAAAGAACACAATACTATATGGTTCCTAATTTTTTATGCTTCTATATAAGGTAATAATGCTTACGGTGAACTTAACTTTTTTCTGTATGTAATATTCAATTTTTAAGAAATAATTTTTATAAGAAATATTTTTTTATAGTAAAATAGGAAAAAAAAATTTAATTTCCAAAATTACGAATTTATATAACTTTTTAAAAGAAAATATACAAAGATATCGCTTAAAAAGAAGGTTCGCCATGTTTTGTGCTTTGTTTTCTATATGACGAGTAAAATATTGAAACTTTCATTTTGAGACATTTATGTCTTAAAAATTGTTTATACAGCTTTGAAATTTTGTGTGCTTAATAATGATATTTTAAACATTTTATTCAATTATAAAAGTATCTGTTTGTATAAAAGTTTTTCTTTCCCTTTGAATTGAATATGGATATGATTTTTCAGATATATTTGCTTTTAGGTACCATTTTTAAAAATAATAATCTATTAATATACAAAATATTTTACTCATATAGAAAACAGTGCACAAAATATAGTGAACTTACTTTTTCTAATGATATCGTTGTAAAATTTCTTTTAAAAAATTATGAACTTGTAATTTTGGAAATTTAAACTTTATCCTATTTTCCTATAAAAATTTTTTCTTAAAAATTAGATATTATTAGAGAAAAAAAATTAGGTTCACCATATGCATTAGTACTTTATATAGAAGGATAAAAAATTTGGGAACCATATTGTATAATGGTTTTCTTTAAAATGGTACCTAAATGCAAATATTTCTCAAATATCATGTCCATATTCAACTAAGGGAGAGAAACTTTTTGACAAAAAATTACTTTTATTGTCCTGTGTAATGATTAAAATATCATTATTAGTAAGATGAGCAATCGTCCTCCTTTTGTAGGTTCTGTCCTTCCCCGAAAAGTGTCCTCCTTCCTGTCCTCCTTTTTTGATATTTTAAAACTAATCCGTTAATCTCTGGATTCAGAAATGCCACATCAAACTGTTACGCAAATGTTGAATACAAAAAACTTTTAGGATATTAAAAGTTCGATGGGGCTCTCTCTAACACCTGCAATAGAGCGTGTTTTACAATTATTTGAGCCTCTCATTGTTTTAAGTTTAGACAAATGTCCAATAATTCTTGAATCTTTTTTCAATTATGAATTATCGGAGATATTAATGTATTTTGTTCATAATCGGGCATCTATTTTTCGCAAAACGATTCAAAAGATTGAAACTGAACATATTTCAGGTACAGAAACTAGTCTTATTTAGAACAATTTTATTCTTCAATATAAATCACGATTTGAAGTACAATTTAGTCCTTTAATAATAAAAAGAAAATTGTCAAACCTAGAGGAATCGAATCCGAGCAAAACGGGAAAAGTGCACCAAAGAAATGTAGAGTTTTTATCAAACATGTTTCCACTATGTCGAAGAATAGTTTGATACAAATATTATAGGAAATAACAGTTTTCAATAGTGTTTTTTTTTTACTTCATCGCAAATAAATTGGACAGATATTGAAAATTGTGTTGAGTTTTTATCGAAAGAAATGCCTGATATTAAGATCGATGACAATTGTCTGTTTGAAGAAATTAGAAGACTGAATGTATATTTAAATTCTGATAAATTAGAACATTGGAAAAGCAATTTGTTCAAATTGATAAAAGATGGGTGGAAATAGTTAACCATTTCAAAAATTTACACATTCCTTACGAAAATTTAGTAATTCCTGTTGAATTTACGTGTTGAATGCCCTGGAGCTAATGCAGCAGTTGAAAGAGTTTTTTTCAATTAGTAATGATTTTTGGACAAGTGAGAAATGAAGATTGAATGTTAATACTCTAGCTGCAGTATTTACAGTAAAATTCAATATGAAGGATATTTCTTGCTCTGAAATTTCCAATATATTGTTAGAAAATGATATATTGACAAAAATATTCATTCAATGGGAAATACACCGTTTAATCAAATAATTAAAAGGGATGTAAGCATAATTAGTAAATTTTTGTTTGAATTAATAAAATGTTTGACTTATTTATGCTGTACTTTTTTTCTCAAATTCTTACGTCCTCCTTTTCATTGTAAAAAAATTGGCCATCTTATTATTAGGCACACAAAAAATCGAAAGTTCTACTAGTGTTTTAAAAAGATATATATCAACTAAAACAAGGAGTCTTAGTTGTAGTATTCCATTATTTCAATTGATATCATGGTACCCTTAAAATATCATTACAATCTACTAAAAAATCTACAAATGATAGTTGATATAGATAATTATATCATGTAGTTATTTTTCACAAGGATTCTAAGTTAAAAGTTTATTTTAGGGGGGGGGGGGATATTTAAATTCAGAAGTTATAAGAAAAACTATGCATATGGAATTATAATTTAAATTTAATACAATTAAATATTATTGGACATTAATACAGCTTGAAACAGTGAAAAAAGAGAGCAAAATTAACTTTTAACACTTTTATATTATTATAAGCAAATAATGAATTTAAATTGATAACTTTTATTCTAGGCTTTAAATTATTGCACAAGATATTTGTTTCTTCTTAATAAATAAGCATCTTTAACTTACAGGGTGTTTTCAAACTCTTGGGCAAAATTGTAAGGGGTGATAGAAAACATCGAAAGCAGAAATTTTTACCTTACAATACATTGGCGAAGCGGTGGACTGCTAGACGGTGCTGTAATGGAAAGTATAAAGTGCGAGTTTTTCACACATCGTCATTGCTACCGTGGATTTCAGGAGGCATGGCGATCGCCAATTTTACCGTGGAATTTGGTAGAAATGACGATGAGTAAGAAAATTCGCACTTTATGCTTTCCAACACAGCGTCATCTAGTGATTCACCGTTTTCTCTCCATCTATGCATTGTACGGTGAAATTTGCTAGTTTGAATGCTTTGTACCACCCCTTAAATTTTTGCTCTTGAGTTTTGGAACACCTTATACAATACATTTTTAGAAGGCAGTTTTTATATGCTAATATTTGCTATCCTCTCTCACACATTTCTTTTCAAATTCTTTTGAATTGATATATATAATACTTAATTATTATTCATAAATAATTTAATTTTCATACTATTTTCACTCGAAATTTATTTCTCCAGCAAACAAAATTCTTCCTTTTTCAAGAAACGTTATACTATGTATTTTTGAAAAGATAAATGAAAAAAATAATTCAAATTGCTTTAAATTTAACTTTTAAAACATAGCTGGTTGAAATAAAGTTATTTTTTAAACAGTCAGAGGGATTTTAATTTTTAAAAAAAAAAAAAAAAAAACCTCCTTGCCTCTTAAAATATCTATATTCGCTCATCGAATGTTGTTCTGTAAGCGGCGGCAACCTATGGCACGCGATGCAAATCTCAGTGGCACTCTGCACCATTCTACAAAGTTATCAAATAAAGATAAATCGCCCTGTCTCTCCTCTCTGCGCCCTGGCTTATTTTCTCTCCTTTCATTCGATTAGTCACGCTGATATATACGAGTATTGAGAATGTTTTCAGTTTTTAGTAAAATTATAAGTGTTTGATTCATGTCGTGTGCAAAACGGTAGTTTCAACTTTACGACACGTTCTTAATTTTTTTTGTTAAAACTTGTATTTTATTTGTTTAATTATTGTGGCAATTCATACCTACATAATTAATCAAATGGCCTCTAAACAAAGGAAGCTTGTTGTTCGTGGTTTTCCTGACTGGTACGAATGAATACAAATTCTTACAACATTAGGATCGTACTGTATGCATGTTATATCGCGAAAGCCTCGATTGTCGCTTGTCAAGTGTACAAAGACAGTTTCAAATCAAACATCAATCCACATTTAAGAATTCTGGTGAGAAATGTGAAATTATTAAAATAGCTGTTAATGGATATAAGAAACTAGTTACATTTTTTTTTTGTTTAACAATTGGAACCAAACCTAAAGCGATCGAATGCACACTGGTGTAAGAAATTAAGAGAATTTTCATATTTTATCTACGATCTCCAGAACTTCTTGACAGATTTTAATAAAATTTGGTGTGAACATAGGTTGATATAATACAAACAAAATAAACATTCAACAGTTATAATAGACATACATGTTTGTGCGTAACATTCATGGGAATCTGAAACAGCGGCTGCAGAATTCACAAAAGAAATGGGTTGATAGAGGGTATGGTCCCCTTTTACAGCTATACACGCCTTCTAGCGTGATGTCATACTGGAAATAAAACAGTTTATCGGTGCCTGTGGCAATTGGTCCCACTCATTCACCAACGCTGTTTTCAGTTCTTGGATGGTTCTCGGAGGGGGGTTGAGTTGCAATTGCCTTCCCCAGAGCGTCCCAGACATGCTCTATAAGATTGTGGTCTGGAGACCTGGCTGGCCAATCCATCCGGTGAATATCCTCACTCTCGAGAAATTCGTAGACCAGAAGAGCTCTATGTGGCTTCGCATTATCGTCCCTTAAGAGGAACTCGGGCCCCCCTGCACCCCGGAAAAGGCGAACATAGGGCTCCAAGACCTCATCCCTATACCTCACACCAGTCACAGAGCCTCTGTCAAAGGCATGGAGAGGTGTGTGGCCATCCAATATGTTGACTGCCCAGACCATTACCCCGCCACCGCCAAAATTGTCGATTTCGCGGGCATTGGAGGGTAGGTAACGGGTCCCTAGCTCTCTCCATATGAAAGTACGGCGAGAATCGGTGTTTAGGCTAAAACGGGACTCGTCGGTGAACAGAACGGTCGCCCATTGCTCCATACTCCAATCACTATGTTGCCTTCACCATGCTAATCGGACTCTCCTGTTCTTAGACGTGATCGGGACTCAAACAGCCGGTCTTCTGGCAAACAACCCTCTCTCATTCAGTCTTTTGGAAACAGTCACCCTTGTTACATGGGTTCCTGTTTCTGCATACAGGTCCCGAGAGAGCTGAGAAGCTGTAGCCCCTCTGTTACGCCTCGCTAAAATGGTGATCTTCTCTGGCCGTCGTGGCTCTTGGACGACCTTGCCCAGGCTTTCCCTCGATGGATCCAGTATCCTGGAACTGTTTCCATAGTTTACACATGACACTGGGCGTTAAATTAAACTCTCTGCATATCTGGACTTGCGATTGGCCTACCTCTAGTATACCCACAATTCGCCACCTCATTCCATCATCTAGACTTTGGTGGTTACTCATTTTAACTGTTCCGATGTGAATTAAACCGATTGCTGCAAGATAACACCAAGAAATTCGACGAGGTGTGCTAGCGAACGAAATTCGTCTTACCCTCCACGCGTTTATAAAGCCTGTTTTTCTGCTGGCTAAGCCTACACACACGTGTACTCTTACGTGTGTATACACGTGTATATTGCATAAAATATGCAAATTCTCTTAATTTATTTCACCAGTGTAGTTTCGTAATTGCTCAATGTGTAGTTGCCAAAGGCAAACCTTTCACAGATGGCGAATATTTTAAAGCACTCATTTTTAAAAAGAAATATTGATTAGTGATTTACCAAAACTACAAACAATATTATCCCGAATTCAAGGAATACTGGCTTCTGCACAAACTATTAAAAGACGAATAACTTGAAATAGCCAAATGTAACTACAAAATAGAATCCTGGATTACACAAGAAACTGTTTTTAACGTTGCTCTTGATAAAAGTACCGATTGAATGATTGATGATATTGTGATAAAGATCGCGTTTATGATGAATTATGCAGCTTGATTTCTCTAACTGGGACAACTATGGGATAGGATATTCTTTCTTCATTAATTAATTATTTTAAACATTAAAACATTAATTTTAATAAAATATTTTGTGCAACTACTGATACCGCTCCTGCAATGGTTGACAAGGAAAAAGGATTTGTCAAACTTCTTGAAAATCATATTAGGCATTTATTATTAGAACTTGCATTATATAATACATCAGAAAAGTTTGGTTGCCAAAATTTCGTCACATCGCTTAATTACTGTAATGAACACAGTTGTTAAAATAGTTAATTTCTTAGTGTCGCGTTCTTCAATGGTACACAGGCAATTCATAACTCTGTTAGAAGAAATGGAAAGTGAATAATCTCTGTTAGAAGAAATGGAAAGTGAATATGTGGATCTCCCCTTGTGCAGCCATGTCCATTGGCTGAATCTAGGTAATGTCTTGACTAAATTTGTGTCATGCTTGGAACACATTAAAGTTCTTCTTATAATGGGGGCCACGGTAGCCCAATGGTCATGGTTTCGGATTCGTGGCAGGTGGTTTCCATTCAGTCGCGAGTTCCATCCTTGGCCGTTGAAGACCCACCGTATAGCCGGGGCTGATGCACGTTTATTTTTTTTATTTCGTTTTCTGTGCGCGTCATAAGGGTGGATAAAATAATTCACGTTTTAGTTAACTATTAAATGAAAGGGAATGCAACTGAGAGATGACAAAACCAAAATGAAAAATAATTTGCTTTTAAATGCTATGTGAGTGGAATAGTTTCAGGTATTTTTGTGAATCAATGAATTATTTCAAAACTCAAAATCTTCAGTAATTTTCTTTTACGTATCCTTAAATTAGGAAATTGTGAAGCGTTACAATTGTGACATCTTATCTGAACATGTAGAATAGATTTCAAATAAATATTATTATCAGATTGAGGATGTGTTACGTTTTTAAAAATATAAGATCAAATAGGTAAGTTTTAGAGCATTTATCTGCTACTAAAGATTTGTTAATTGTGTGAGGAGAAAACAATTATTGAATTAGATTATCTGGCATTTTAATCACTCTTTTTTATTTTTTATAAAAATTTACTTAATTTTTCTCCCCCCCCTTTTTTTTATAAACTAATCTAAACATTACTATATCTTTAAATCTGACTCCTTCCCCCCCCCCTTTTTTTTTGTTGTTGAAAATGGTGCTTCTGGGCAGTTGAGAAAACTTATAGATGTGAGATGAGCTAAAACGTACATGGTAGTGATTTGTTACAGTAAGAGAGTGGAGAATTCTATGAATAAATAGATTGGAATAGTATTTGCTTAAAGTTAAATGATGAGTTTGCCAAACTCATATGCTTTGCAGATGCCTATAACTGTTCTGAGATCTGGGAGACATTTGAGAAGATTAAATAAATGTTTAAAATATATTATGAGATCAGTAATTTTTTTCACTTAATGAATAAGAGTTTCATTTTATTTAATTTCTGTGCGGTAGGATTTATTATAATTGTCATGGGAATAACGTTTGTAGTCTCAAAATGTGTCAGTCCTTGTAGCATTACCTCTATTAAATTACTGAACATAAAAGGGTTAGGATTAAAAATTCTCCTACCTTTTTTCTTTCTAAAACTGAGTTCTTTCCTTAAAAGTCTTCCACATTAACAAATCAAGGATGATACGGATTTGCCTTTTTCACATTTAATAAGGCACAGCATAGGACAAGATGCACAACAAGATTGACTGACTTTATATTGACTCTTACAGAGAGAATGAATGCGTGACGAGTTTTTCAGCAGATGCGCAGATGAATTATATTCTCTGGACACGTGATCTTTTTAGTTAAGTGGATGCTAGAGAGTTCACAATTTACCACATCCTCCAACCAAAATTTAAAGTCATTATTTTAAATTTTTAGTCCTTTAAAAATCGGTTTCACGATTCTTCTATATACTGTAGAAGGATCAACTTTAACTCTCCTCTTAGGTCCATAATCTTTTGAGGTGGTACTTGTTGATCAGGATCTTTTGGATTATTAGGTTGATGGGCATAAGGTATTCCTTCTCCATGTCCAGAATCTTTGGTCCTCTCAAGAAAACAGACTCTGGCAGCTTCTTCTGACTGAATGGGAACAGCAGGGGCAGCTGCTTCAGCTTCTGTAAATAAATTTCTTTTCCTACTATCTGAAAAAGTGAAAATATTAGTAGTGTTATATTGTTAATTTCTAAAGATAGTACTTTCGCAACTAATCGAACAATCTCTCCGGATTTTATTTTTAGCTTAAATACTTGGATATGTCCATCTTTCACTTTTTAGAATTTTAGCCAGCGACCACTCAAGACTTTTTACGTTATCACTGGAAAACTGCACTACTACTCCAACTTCATTAGGCTTGTCCTTCTTTACATGATGGTAGTTCTATCTCAATTGGTCAAGATATTCTGGCCTAAATCTCCTTTGAAAATCTTGCTTTAATTTCTGCCGAAATACCAATCGTAGGTTCATAGAGGACGCAATCAGTTCATCTAAATCAGGTACTCCAGTTGCACGTATTTCGTGCATGAACATAGCAGGAGTTAGTGGAATTAAGTCCTTGACGTCTTCTGAAACATATGTTACCGGTGGATTGTCCATCATGCTTTCACATTCTCATAAAACGATTGACAGTTCGTCATGATCTAGAGAAGTGCGACCGAAAACTTTATGAAGAATCCGCTTCAAAAATCGGATAATTCTCTCCCACCAGCCTCCCCATCAAGGTGCGGATGGAGGAGAAAAATTCCATTCGGTCTGATTTATAGTTGCTTTTTTCAATACTTATTCCAATCAAGACGTTTAAACAGGTTACTGGTCCCAAAAAAGTTAGTTCCGTAGTCGGAATAAATAATATGCGGTCTACCTCGATGAGCAATAAATCGTAGTCATGTTTGAAGAAAATTTTCAGTTGACAAGTTAGGTGTCACTTTAAAAACTGCACAACCCAAATCTTTTCATTTTTGCACGAACAATGGTCCGGCTAGATCGAAGCTAACTATCTCAAATGTGGCAACTTCTCTTACTCGATCTTCGGGAAGAAAAGCCATCGATAATTTATTTAGTTTTCCTTCATATATTATGCATTTTACACATCTCCTTATAATTTGTCGTATGGTCTAACTAGCCTTTAAAATCCAGTATTTTTCACGCAAGTTAATCATTAAAAATTGCATATCTGCATAATTCAATTTTTCTTGTCGGCTTTTAATTAATTTTTTCACTATCGTATGCTTGGAAGGAAGTACAATCGGGAAACGAAAAATGTCCGTATCTTTTCTCCGCAAAATTCTGGTTTGTATTCTAATGATTCCTAAATTATCTACAAAAGCTTGAAGATTAATGAAACGTTTATCTTCCGGACCAGAGAGTGATTCTTTCTTTATTATCTTCATAATAGTAAGTTATGTGCGCTTTCTCTAGCTTTCAAGTCCTGAGTCACCATTTTGGCGTTGGACTTTTTCTCCGAAACATTGGGGGATGTTTTTCTACCCCGTGTAGGGGGAGAGAGTTGTATGGCCGTGGTAGCCGGTGGCTGTTTCGAACCCTGGTCAGTGGGGTTAGAAGAATGTTGACCGTTCTCTTTTTGCTGCACCCTAACCAACTAGGCTGAATAAGACGTCTCATTCGGGTTACTTAGTAAGGCATTTTAACTTTTGGCGTTGTTGTTGAAGAGAATCGCTGCAAATTACTTAACATATTGTCTCTCTCCCCCCCTCTGGCAGTTGTTAACATAAATTAATAGTTTGTTAAAAAGTTTCTTATCTTTTTACACACAACTACCCTCTCTCCCTCTCACACACGCACAAACAGAGAGAATAAATGCGTGAGAGGTGTTACGCGTTTGCGCTGATGAAGTACATGCTCTGGAAACAAGATGTTTTTAATTAAGTGGATGCTAGAGAGTTCACAATTTACAGCACCCTCTTTGGAATTTTTCAGTGGAGATTTGTTGGGGTACTGCAACTGCGTGGCTGAAAGCTGGTTTGCTTTTATATTTATGATTGATTTTGTACTTGTCTGATTTTAACTGAATTCAATTTGAAACATCAAAACTTTCATCCTAAAGCTATTCCTCCTTGATGAGTTTTATGTTTATCATTGTTAAATGTACATCTGCTATCAAGACGTCAAGTGTTAGAAGAAAGTAAAATTAAAGGTGAGTTTTTCTAAATTAGAAGCATAGTCCAATATTGAGAAAATTCGCTAGGGCATTTTGGAACTGCGTCACCCATGTTTATCAAAGTTAACCCCGTGAGAGAGTAAAGATTGCTAGGGTACCTGGGAGTTGTAAATCGTGTATTTATTCAAAGAATGCTATTCCCTGAGAGGTTTGCATCAGTGTAAAAATTTATATGAATTCTTCAGTGAATATCCATCTTTAGTTGGAAAAATATTTCCACAAGTTCTTAAAGTTGATTGAAAAAGTTTTTGGATACTTCAAACTTGATTAATAGTAGCTTTGTGTTCTTTTCGGTGGTAAATAACCCGTCTTTTCTGAATTTTATAGATAATCAAAATTTTCTTCATTTTCAATGGTGTCAGTAATTATAGAGAAGAGTCAGTAATTATAGAGAAGAGTCAGTAATTATAGGGAAAATCTGCGTTAGCAGCCGAAAACTACTAGTAATTTACAAGGAAAATTAGTTTGTGGAATTAATCCTCTTGGTAGTTTTTCTTACGATGGAAAACTATCTTTATCGAATAGATTGCGATAATTCTACCTCAGTGTGATTAAAGACCTTACAGTTTTGGAATTGGAAACCATTCTTAACATATCATTGAGATGTAGTGTAGAAATGATTTGTAGAAGTTGTAAGAAAACATGCGCACCTTGTTAATGTAAGATAAAAGAAAACTGTATCGAAAACGATAAAATAGCTTAGTTCTAGATCCATAACTTTCGTAAAGATATAATGTTATTTTCTTTAGAACTATTTTTAAGGGCACCCCTTTGTAACTTCAATAAATGTACTGTTTTTTAAAGATTTTATGGGGGATTCAATTTATGTTTTTACTAGTAAATTATAAACTTATTTCTTTGTTTAAATAAGACATTCAGTCGATGCTATTTTCATGATTATCTTGTCTAATAATAATTGAAAACCGTAAAACCCTTAATAAATTTTAATTAAAATTTATTTTTTAAAAAAAATATTGCATTCTTTTTTCTTACACCAGTGGATATTTTTAACTAAATATGTTTATTGGATTGTTTGCATGGCCTATTAATAACTTGTTCCTTTCCCTACGTTATTATCTTTTTTTTGTAAGCATTTAAACAATGATGACGATTGAAAATAAACACTGGGAGGGGAAGGAGCAAAAAATTTATAGTAAACAAAACTTGTACTTGTGAGTATAAGATTGTCGGAAACAAGAAATTTTGCTCCAAAATGAAAATTTTTTGACTTGCTCTGAGCGAATTAGGGCAGAGATGTAAAAATTGACAGTCTATATCAATTTTACTCTGATTTAGTTTTAATAGTGGTGTATAATTGTTTTATTTTAATTTTGATTATATTTGGCATAATGGCAAATATTTCAAGGCATCCAATACATTTTAAAAAATATTTCATTCACAAATATTTCATATGGCGTGCACACATTTACATCACATCAAAAAACATCCCAAAGCTGCTGCCAACCGTCGCCAAACAGTCTGACTGTCGGCGAGAAACAAAGTATCAGCATCTACCCTTAGCAGGAATTCGTGACGTCATTGGAATACAAATTAAAAAATATTCCCAAATAAATAAACAAATATGATAACTATTTGTTATGTTGCTCCATCATTTGTGAAAAATTCAATTTCTAATTAAATATCAAAAAAAAAAAAAAAAAAAAGTAAATCAAATTAATTTTATTTGCATCTTCGAATATTCGAAAATTCACGTACATACGTAAAAATTAATATTATAAAATGCAGCTTTAAATCTTACCACCATCCTGTTCGGATCCGAATCAGCTCTAAACTTGTAATCTAGAACCGATTAGGTATCTGTTCACCTATGCTCACTAATCGTCGAGTCAACACTACCAATTCCTCTCACCACAAACCCTCTTTTTAAGGATTTATGTCGGGATTTCTTAAATTTATTCCAACAAGGACCCCTTTTAAAATGTTTCTCTGTAGACCCCTTATATTTTTCTCTTTTAATATACAGTAGCAATTATTATTAGTAGTAGCAATTATTAGGTGTACAGAAAATTAGAAAAAAAAAAAGTTATTCATTAGATTTATGTGCAATTTTTTATATTATTTTTATTTAAATTTTTTTACAAGTATAAACAAGATTTCAGAAACACAGATTATAATTGCTCAATAGTTCGATTTTAATTATGTGGTAGTTGCGCTTGATGTATTGATAATTTTTTTTTTTTAATATTTGATCTGAAATTGCTTATCACATCGTATAATCACTGTAAACTAAAATAAAAAAATTCAATTAATTTTTGTATTGAATTGCATGTTATTATTTTATAGCTTTAAAAAATTTAATGTGATGGTTGTGTTCGCTGCTATTCCTTAATACTTATTATATATTAGGTGTAAAATTAATAATTATAGTAAATCATCACATTCTATAATACTTAATTGATTTCTAGTTTTCTTTAATAAATTGTCAACGTGACTTAATCCTGTCTTAACCTAGTAAAAATTAGGAAAAGCTAAAAATAATGGTGAGATGGTATGGGTTAATTTGACGTGTTTTTGCGAATCCCTGTTCAATTCAAAAATTTGCCGTAATCACTTGTTTGAAAATTGATTTATATGCGTAACATTCCGCTTGGATTTTGATTTAATGAAGTTACAGCATTGTATGTATATATATATGTGAAGTCCGGGTATTCACAATGATGATACTTCCGTTCATACTAAGTTATTTATTCTTATTTACAGCGATTAATATGTACAGACACTTGGAAATAGTTAATTGAGAAAAGCGTAAGTAATGTTCATAATACAGATATATGAAGACAGTTCATTTCAGTCAGACGGTTGTGCTCCGTGCACTTATTTTGTAAAACAGTTTTACCAGTGATATGTCTCAGACACTCCGTGTGCCCACTCTCACTTCGTAATGGCGTCTTCCCGCGCAAACGTCTTCTTTTCCCTAGCGGCATGTCGCCGAGACATTAGCAGCGCTCTCTGGTGGTGAGACGTTCTAGGCGATAAGTCAAGTTCGATTCCCACAACCGGCTATCCTGACCCGGCTGTCGTCCTCGACAGGAATCTGAGAATCTGTATGTACCTGAAAAATAAACAAAACGAAAGCAAAGAAATTATACAAAAAGGTAGTTTGCAGGTAATGGCTTAGAAATCCATTGCCCAAGGCTTCATATGATCTGCGGCAGTAGTGGTTCTCTGTGGTCCCTCATGATTTCCAATCTTCTCCACTTCGTATCTTTCATGGGGATGAGCAGTCTTTATTCTTTACGGTCCATAAAATTTGGATCTCAGCTTGAGACCTCCACCAAACTGGGTCTTCTGTATATTGATAATATCACCAACTTGATATTTCGTAGGTTTCTTCTTTTCTTTTCGTAGATCCTCTTGTTTTTTATTTGAAAATCAACAATTTCCGTTTTATTTGGACGATAATTATTTGCTGAAGGATTTATATCCGAACGTAGTTCGGAGTTTGTAATGCGCTTTGAATCAAATAAACAGTCCTTTTCTAATGATGATTTAATTTTTAACGAGAATAAAGCAAATCCATCTGTTTTATTCTGACTAGGATATTTCACACACTTTGCTGGCTCGATCGAACGCTGGAAACTGTTTTGACGGTTCGTACTTTCATTTTTGCACTTTGAACCTTCCAAAAGCATAGAATAAATAGAAGGTGGTATTATACCATCGACGCGCAAACGATTACTCAGTGATGCTTTGCTCCTTATTACAATTGATGACCTTGGCAAAGAGAAATTAAAATACGCAACGTCAGCTTTTTCTCTTTCGCCGAAACACGAAATTAATGTGAGCTTACCAATCGAACATTTATTTTGGAAGAAAGACTTTTTTAATGCAATGCATTGTGCACCGCTATCTTCTAAAACTCTTAATTTTTTACCATCTACTAAAATGTCAACATATTTTAATTTATTTTGTGGGATATCAGTTAAAGCATTTGTTGAAATTCCTAACATTAAATTATTATCATCACAATTTTCATTTTCTATCATATTAACATGGTCACTGGATTGATTAATTCTAGGGGTATTTTTAAATCTTTGAGGACAATTTTTGGCAAAATGAGATTTGTTACATATGAAACACTTAATATCACGATTGCCGGATAAATATTTTTCATTGCCATTTGTTGAAGGTTTTTCCGTTACTCTTCTTTGACCTTGATTAAATAAACGCCTGTTTTCGAATCCTATCGATAATTTGGAATTATAAGAAATCTCGCGGAGTGATTTACCTTTCGACGCAAAATACAAATCACATTCTCGACCCATATCAAGGGGGTTTAGCCATTTTTCACCTGCTCTTACACAAATATGTGCAGAAGTTTCACGATCCAGGGATTGAAAGAGTTTATCTGACACGATCAAGTCACATAATGATTTAAACTTTGAAACTTCTCTTAATTTACAATAATATTCAAACATAGCCGAAAGTCTGGATGAAAACTGAACATGCGACTCATTCGGAGATCTATGTGCGGAACGAAATGATTTAAGACATTCTTGTGGCGTTAGCTGATATTGTTTTAAAACCGTATCTTTTAATTTGTTGTAATCTCTCATTTCATCATCACTTATACAGATTAGAACATTATTGGCCCTATCTCCTAAAATATTAAGTAGAATTTCCGATTTTAGTTCTTCAGGAACACTTTTATGTATAAATGCTTTTTCTAGAGATTTAAAGAAAAGGTGAAAGTTTTCTGCTCTGGATGGAACGGGTGTCGCTAATATTTTCACAGATTTAATTAGATTCTCCAAACTTGGAGGTGATGACTCGACATGAGCACTGGCTGATTCATGTAAAGAACAGTCATTTGGACTTAATTGTTTTAATTTCTCAAGTTCGATTTCTTTTTCTAACCTTAATAATTTTAATTTTTCCCGATCAGATTCATCATTAATAGCAGTTCGAGCTTTTCTATCATCAACCACTGATTTAATTAAATTTCTTACGAATTCTGGATCCGACTTGAAACAGTCACTATTTTCGATAATATTTTTTAAATCAACAATTTTTACATTTGATGGCACTTCTTCATCAAATTCTTGCGCCACGAGGAGAAGATCCTCTTTTCTTGTTGACGCATACATTTTAGAAATTATAAAAAAAATATTCTCCTACCTGATCGGTTGTTGCTGATGGAAACAATTCCTCCTTCGAAATGAATGGTGAAATCACAATCAGAGACGTCTTAAGGCATGGGCCAACTGGGCCCGTGCCCAGGGCCTAGCCTTTCAGGGGGCCTCGTCTCGTTTTCTACAAGGCCTCAATAAGATCATGATCAGAATAATTTTAATCGTCAAATGTTATTCCCGGACATGACTGGTTGAAGACAGTTACTTCTTTATTAAATATTTCTAATTACAACGTTTGCTGAGAATGAGGGGAAATATTAGTTTTATTTCTAAAACAAAATATAAGATATATCCAATATATTGATAAAAATTCTGCTATGGGAAGGACAGTCGCAGACATAACAGATACTCCTTCCAGCGACCTTTTATTTATTTGCACACGAGTGAAAGATTGCTCATGAATGGACAAGAGATACACTTACACCCCCTAAAGAAGTGACAAACACACATTCCCTATTTTATGACAGGCATCAGGGCTAATAAAAAGAGGGTTGAAATGACCTTGAAGGGAATCACACTTTTTCGACGAAACGAGTGGCCTACTGTTCTAAATCGGCAATTCCTTTCTTTAAATTTAATTTCTTCCTAACAGTAAGAGATAATTATATTTTTATTTTTGTGAATTGTATTTCTTCGAAATTTAAGGTAATATACAAATATTTATATCGCACTAAAAAAAAGTAAAATAATGCGGAATTGTATTTGCTTTTTTTACAGAGAGAGTTACACAAATAATATCCAGTTTAAAAAAAATCTGCTCTTTTTTTTGTAAATTTTCTCTCTCTCCTCTGAACGTCATGAAATAATATCTTAAATGCTTATAAAATTATATATAAATATTTCAATGTATTCTTTAGAATGTTTTTAAATTTATTAATATGCATAAGTGTTCGCTTCCTTCATTTTGAATGCACTATGACCCTACAAAAGAATTTTTGATGTGTATTGTAACTCAGATAAATATTTATATTTGCTTCTAATATAAAAAGCGTCATTTTACTCGTTTAAAAATCCAAATGACTGTCCTTTTTGTTATTATTGAAACCCAAATAATATAGAACATTTATAAAACCAATATATTACGTTACAACAGATTGTAGTAATATAATATAAATGTAGAAAAACAATCCTATAACAGGAATCCTAGAGTACGATTTGATAATTAGATAAATAAACGCCTGTACAATAATTTAATGTTTTAAGAGTAAACAACAAAAATGGAGAAAATCTCGTCAAACAGTACAAAATAAGAGATTT
>BMAW01104925.1:0-12548 GCA_019974015.1 Nephila pilipes
CTGTTAAAAAAATTCTGAGAAAGATAATTCAATTTTATCCGTACAAAATTAATCGTCGCCTCAGATAGAATTCGCTGAGCAGTTCCAGTTTTTGTATCTGGCATTAAAATCGCCAACAATAACTCAACTGCTGCATGTCTTAAAAAATATTTCTAGGTCGGAAATAAAGCAAACTGAATGAGATGAGAAGGAATATAAAAAAAGGTGATTGATACAGTAGCATGTTTGTGGAAGGGGTTCGAGTATCATGATAGTTGCCTTGACATGTTATAGTGGTATAGTAGTGTGGCGATGGTGTACGAGTTAACTTTCATTTAAATCATGATTCTTCCGAAAGCAATTTCTTGGTTATGTCTGTCGTCTCTATATGGTGTGTAGTCTGGAAGGATAACTTTATTTTGTAGTCTCAAGAATGTTTCTTGTATTAAAATTAGATCTATGGCGTGCTTCTGTACAAAATCTCGTAACTGAACTATTCAAGATTTCATTCCATGAGCACATAATGAGGCCAAGTAGGTTCTTTTTCATTAACATTCCATGAGCATATAATGAGGCTAAGTAGGTTAAAACTGCTATTTTTATTTGCAGCATTCTTAGAACTGGACATTAATGGCATCATTTTTGCCCTTTAATGTCTCAAATAAGGCGTAAGTTTTATTAGTCTGTCCCCTCGCGGTTTTAATCTTGGGAAGATGAGTAAGCAGGCCTGGGAGTTGTTACATATCTTAGATAAATTTTAAATAAACTCAATTGCTTTGAAAAAAATCTGATGCATTTTCATCTTCTTCGGGGACTTGGTTATTGGCATGAATATTTTGGTACTTGTTTATTATGCTTTTATTGGAAATGGTTAGTCTCTTTGTATAATTTTTATGATTATTTTCTTTACGAAGAGTTATTTTTAAGCTGGCCTAGGATCAGCCGAGGCTTCCGAGACGTTAACTAGGGGCGCCATCTGCTGGTGTAGTGCGGCAGCATTGACGCATGAAACGTTTTCAGGTACCAAGCCCTGGTATCTGTTCATTTTAGGAGGCTTGAGATATTTTTCGCAGTCTCCGTAGTACGCAGCCCTTGTGATAGCAGTTGATGCAATCTAAGTCCTGTTTTCTTCCTTAGATGGTGCAGTTGCGAGTTAGATGAGGAGCTGTGCATTTTAATTATCGTGATTGCTGGTGGCAGTTTTGTGCTGAGTGGTGGAAATATTATACCTATAACATTGTAATTGATTCTTCAATATTGATTGATTGATATACTGCAGAGATGCATGATGTCGTAGACTTTTTCAGCTTCTATGGTTCTGCGGAGGGTCCTACATAGACTGGTATTGGTAACTTTGTACATATGTTTGTTAGTTGTACGACTCGAATCGGGTGGAATCCAAGATCTGTTAGAACTTCTTGAAAGTCTTTGTCGTTCATTATTAATGGGGAATCCTTTGATCACAATTTTAATAGATTTCAATTGAATACATCTGATTTAGTAGTAGTCGAATTTTTCGTCTTTTAGAGAAAGTCTATGAGAAGTCTATATTATTTAATAGTGTTTAGAGATCATTTGATGGGCTCACCGGATTATCTAGTAGGTTAAAAGTTGGGGGATTTTGCTGTAATTTCTTTCAGGGTTCCTATAATTGTTGATCCGTAGCAATATTGGTTTCTTTAGCAGGGATTTTATGTACGTGTATATATATGTATATATAATATTTTATAAGTTTAGTCTTTTAAAAAATATTTGTTAGTGGACTCTTCAATACATCATTGTATTCATATAATTGCGCTCTTACTTACTATTCATATAAATTGTTGACACTGTGGATGAGAAATTGTCAATTCTACGTGTATATATATTAAAAGTTTTTTTTTTTTTGAATTAATAGTGTTCTTTTGTACACGAAATCTTTCATTCAATTTAATTACATTACATGTTTCATTGTAGTTAATACACTGGAGCATACATCGATTACCTTTTAATGAACTATTAAAGAAAACTGTTCGGGTTACTATAACTTTAAGAATAAATGCAAAATTGAACATGAAATAAATTATTCTCAAGGTATAAAAATATAAATTATAGTTACCCTAGCCTTAAGACATAATATATTGGCAGTGTAAGTTATGCAAAATATTGATTACAAATTATTCAGTGATATTTTTCACTCTTCAAGTTGGGGCGATGCACTTCTACACGACTCTCGTGCCATAACTGATTCAAATACAACTAATTCTAAAAGTCAATAACCTACAAGAGTTCACACTAGTCAAATCTCACACAATTATTTATTTATCAGTTTTGCAATATAATGTTTAAAGGATATTTACTCTCCTTGGTAACCCCTCGGATTGATTCATCTATTCAACTAATAAAGAGCTAATAGTCTCTTACCAAAATCTCTCCAGTTGAGACTGACTTGATTTTTCGAGTCCCTTGCGGCTGCTATCACCCATAACAACTTTTGATATCGTCTACCTCTTGTAAGGCATACGCTCAGAGCTAGTCCCACTCGGCCACTATCATCTAAATTTCCTTTTGCTTATATACCGTTATATCTAGCTCATTTAAATTTACTTCTATTTGCCTTTAATTTGAATAATCACGTTTCATTTCGGTTGGGAAAAAACTGCTTAGTTCGCGCATTCCAACTCAATTAAACTCTCCAAGGTTGGTGATGTAAAAATCGTGAATAGCCCAACGTGACAAAGTTCACATAGTAATTTCAGATACTGAAAAGAGAATACCCGATTTCCCAATCCGGCACTGATATTTTGATTTCTTTTAAATATATATTGTTTATGTAAAACTGTAACCGTCGTTCTTATGCCATAACTGCTTTAACGCAAAATAATTCTAAACCATCTCGGGGTAAATTACTATATTTTTAATGACATAAAACATCACAGTTACAAAGACGGAATTAAAACAATTAACAGTAACATTTAGAAGGAATTAAGTTTATCACAAGTAAACTTTAACATAGCCCAGGGTTGGACAACAACAGGAGACCTTACTCCACGAAATCCCAGCTCTCTCTGGCAGAAAAACTAGATAGCATAGCCACACCCTAACCTTGAGGATTATTCTCGTCATGTGGCGCCATCTACAGTCTCCTTTTGAAATTAGTGTGTTACAGACTCCCCCTCTGGTTCCGTTGACGTCTCGGCTCGGAACCAGGAGGTAATTTCTTGGGACGTCCTCTTTTTCTAAGTGGAGCCACTGGTCCAGTGTCTCTTTCTACTCCAGGCTCATGATAGTCCTTTAGGGCAGAAATGTGATAAGTTCCAAGGACTTGGTCTGGGTTGGCCGGGTCGGCAATCTCATACGTTACTGGAGATCTCAAGGTGAGAATGAGGTAAGGACCTTCCCTCTTTGGCATGAATTTCTTGCAACTGTTGTTCCGACTTATGGGATGAATGTTCACCCAAACTTTGTCACCAGGTTTGTAGTACTTTCGTCTTCTTCTTCGATCGAAGTTTTCTTTCTGGCGATCATGTTTCTTTATTGGATTCATCCTGTAGGGAGACGTTGCTATTGGGGAGTGATCACCCGCGTCGATACGGTGTTCGATAAACGGCGTGGGTCCTCCCCCTGGTTGGAAACATGTCTCATTTTTGTCCAGGAGTTTGTTTAGTTTTCTTGTCTGTTCTGGTGATAGGTGTTTACCCTCATCTTCTCGAAGTTCGAACGCACTGATGGCTATTTCTTCCAAAGGCTTCTTGAAGAACTCGTACTGTTTTCGAGGATTTTCAGCAAAATACCATTTTCCGCCTTGGACGTCAAGGACGATTCCAGCTGCATTGAGAAAATCCCTTCCTAACAGAGTCTTATTTCCTTTTGCTTCAGGCAATACTAGAAATTCTGTTGGGATAACTTTGCCTTCAATGTACAAGTTGACGACAGCACTCAGAGCCGTAATGGTCTGTCGAATTCCATCAGCCATCATTAATGAAATGATCTTCTTCTCAAAGATGATGTCACGCTCTTGCAGGAATTTGAACAGTTTTTCACCTGCAATGGTATGGGAAGCACCGGTATCCGCATATACAGCAATCTTTTCTCCAAAAATTCTGAGAACAATCAAACTTGAGGGATCCGAGTTTGAATTCAAGTTGGATAACGTCATACAGTTCACTGCTGTTACCGTTTCACTAGCTCTCTTGCAGGTAGGACACCTTGACTTGATGACTCCAGGAGTCCCGCATCCGTAACACTGGATGGGCTTTCTTCCTTCAGTTCTGGAACTTGGGAATCTAGGTACTGTTCTAGAGGGTCCTGGTGAGTGGTTATCATAGGAGCCTCCAACAGGTGGACTTTTCTTTATTGGAAAGGGTTTCCTGAATTCTTCTTTCTTCTTGAAAGTCTGATTTGGATTATTTTTCATTCCAGGCCTTAAGCTATCGTATGCGTCCAATTTCTCAGCTAATTCCAAAGGATCGTTCAAATCCGCCCAAATATCCAGAAAGTGTTCTTTGATATTTGCAGGAGTTTTTCTTTTCATCTGATCAGCGATGATTAGACTTTTAAGTTGATCAAACGAGGTTATCTTCAATTCTTTGATACAACCTTCAAGATAAGAACTTAATTCGAAATAAAATTCTCTCCATGTCGAGTCAGGGTTTTTCTTCTGTTGAGAAAAGTACTGCCTAAACCTATCTCCTGTAACTCGAAATCTTTTTAGAAGCATTTCTTTTACCTTTTCATAGTTTTGAGAATCATCTTCATCCTCTCTTGCGATGAGCTGAGCTATATCAGGTGGCAATGATCCAATCAGGTATGCTGTCCAAGTTTTTTCAGGAATGTTCAAGAACTTCACTTGACGTTCGAAAATAGTCAGGTATAGACCCATTTCGTCTTCCTTCGAGTTGAATCTCGGAATAATTCTACTTAGCTCAAGCTTTGGGTTTTCTAACTGTTGGTTTACAACAGATGTTTGTGATAACTTCTGCATTTCAAGTTGAATTTTCAATTTTTCCAGTTCGAATTCTCTTTCTCGTTGCTGGGCCACCTCCACAGCTTTCTGTTTCTCTTCCAATTCCGCAACTCTCTGTTTCTCTTCCAATTCCACAACTTTCTGTTTTTCTGTTTCCATTCGATCTTCTACAATGACACTGAGCATATCCTTGACGAATTCCTCATCATACCTATCACTTGCAGTTATGAGATCTTTTAGTTCAATAATTTTGAGATTGTCCGACGGAGCCAAACCCAATTCTGTGGCTAACGTCCTTAAATCCTCTTTTCTGGATCTTCCCAAAAATGCCATTTTTAGTCTATTTAAAATTTAATTTTCTAACGTTCAATTAAAGTTAATGAATAAAAGTTCACTAAGTGACAGTGTTAATTCTGTTATCTGAAAACATTATAGTCACACAATACTTATGCACTAAAATTTTTCGTTATATATAAAATAATATTTATGCACTTAGAATTTTCGTTATATATAAAATAATACTTATGTACTTAAAATTTCAGTTATATATAAAAATAACACTTAAGCACTTAAAATTTCAGTTATATATAAAATAATACTTATGCATTTAAAATTTTTGTTATATAAAAAAATAACAATATTTATGCACTTTTTTCTGAAAACAATAAAATTCCTTTATATCAAATTGTGATAATTAATTTGAAAATCAATCTTAAGAAGATTAAAATGAAACAATTTTTTTTTTTAAAATCAAATATCTGCTAATTCCTTTCATCAAAATCAAAACCAAAATAAGTTTATATAACATTCATTATTAATCAAAACAGTACCAGCAATTAACATGAAATCGTTTATACAAAAATTCAAATATGTTTAAGTAGGAATAGCATTCATAAACCCCTTTATTAACCTTGGAGTTACCAATATTGCAAACTTGTTTACACTCAGAAGTAATTAATATTATTTTCCAAAATTTTTATTAAAAACCAGAAATGTAAATACTTTATGAATAACATACAACTTTTCAAATGTTATAGCAATTCCTTTCCAACACCGTTATATATTTTATAAAAAATTTATTTTTATATTAGTTATAAATACAGAACCAAAAAAAAATCATTATGATAAGAATTGCAATCAACATAATAAGAGTCAAAGTGACAGGCTTTGAATAAATACCAATAACTTCTTGAAAACAAAACTACATATGTGTTAATGGTATAAAATTTTTAAATTAGGAAGAAAATATGCATTCATTAATAATAAGATAACTTTCGGTTAGCCTTAATCAAAGTAAAAATATACTGTAACATACAATAATACGAATAACAAAAATCACAATTTTATGCAGAATCAGAAAGTATAATTTATGTAGAAAAAAATAATAACACTTATCTTAGATAGTACATAATAAATTAGCTGGATGCAAGTATCTTTTATTTTCTTTTTTGTCGGGTGACAAAACTTCAACACCGAAGTCAGTGGGAAAAAGGCGAGACAGAGCTGGGATGGTCCGCGCGTTGGGCACCAATTTTGTAACCCTTTTCCAATGTTGAAATTATTTCAGGACGAAATAATGAACCAGCCAGGATGGCTTCAACAAAAGTGCACTTCACATAGCACTTTCAAAATAAGTGTCGGGGCGACACACACAGGAACTTCTACACACGTAGTGAGCCGATCAAAGGGAAGAAATGTCCGACGAGTCATGCCACACGTTCGGGCGCCAATTTTGTAACCGTCGTTCTTATGCCATAACTGCTTTAACGCAAAATAATTCAAAACCATCTCGGGGTAAATTACTATATTTTTAATGACATAAAACATCACAGTTACAAAGACGGAATTAAAACAATTAACAGTAACATTTAGAAGGAATTAAGTTTACCACAAGTAAACTTTAACATAGCCCAGGGTTGGACAGCAACAGGAGACCTTACTCCACGAAATCCCAGCTCTCTCTGGCAGAAAAACTAGATAGCATAGCCACACCCTAACCTTGAGGATTATTCTCGTCATGTGGCGCCATCTACAGTCTCCTTTTTTAATTAGTGTGTTACAAAACTAATTACACATTTTGATTCCGGCCAGCAACGTAAATATTTTATCCATCCTTACCTAAAATATCACTGGTAATTAGTCTTGTCTATTCATTGGAATGCAATAGTTTATCACCTAATATTTTTAAAAAAAAGGCTATAAAAATTGATTTGTCTTAATTTTTATAGGGATACAAAAATATTTATAAAAATTAATTTTATATCATAAGAAACCTCTGAGAAAAACGTAGAGTATATAAAATGTACATTTTCCCACTCATGAAAAAAAGTGTTTCTCAAATGTAAATTTTCAGTGGAAATGCATCTCTTTTCGAATTTTTCAGTACCTATTCACCAGTAATATTTTTCTCTGTTATTTCATATTTATATACAAGATAAGTATTAAAAACTTATTTGTACAAACAAGAATGAATATTTGAAAATTTTGGACTCATCGCAAGCATTTGTACACAATATATAGAATCACTTGCATAAAATAATACTTCCTTTAATGAAATATGAATGCAAGAATTTTTAATTTCATATGCAGACTAATCTACATTGTTTAAAAAGGAAGGGAATTCAGATTTTCTATGACGAACTGTTACAAATGTGAATTTATTTTTTAAGTAGTTAGCAACTTATATTAATAATTTTCACGAAGTTCTTTTTAACTATTTTAAAATCTTTTCCTCTTCAAAAAACATTAATCACAAAAATACTTATTTATTATTAATAAATTAACACATACACTTCGGTTTCTTCCAACAATTTTCATGGTGAAAGAATCATTCGAAAAAATAAAGCTGCGATGCTGTTTTTAGAAATGTTCGAATTTTTTTTTTTTTTTTACAATTCATTGAAATAAAAACTAATGGTAACCTCATAAACTATTTATACAATTTAAAAATTAAATTTAATGATTCAAAAAGCCAAGAAATTAGAAAAATATGATATGCTTAAATTTCTTTAAAAATTCACGGGGACTCCTTATTGCATCAAGAAATGGCAATTTTTATTCCTATCCTGTCACGATATTACTATTGTCCAAATCCCTTTTTTCCTTCTATCCAAATACTGCAGTTCTCTCATTACCCTTTTTCCTTGAAATTTACAATAGGGGAGCAGTAGCAGTTGTGTACAACTGCTTTCTTCGGTTTTAGCGAAATCTTCATAGGTTTGTTTGTACACGTTCTGTATCGGAAGCTGTTGAATTTTCCATAATTGTTCATTTTCTTAAAATTTTTCTTCATATTGAAATGAATTTCCAGGAAAAGGGTAGATCTGGACTGTTTGTTCCGCTTTTTAAATACAGCATAAAATGCTGCACAAATTGATGTATAGCATTAAAATACACCGCTATCCTAAAAGTCCTATCAGAAGGTAACAGAATGTTTTTTCTGTGCAGCTAACAAAATAGAAAACTACCTCTCTTTTAAAAAATATATAGAATAAAAATTATAAATTATTTATAAGCCTTTTTAGTTTGTTGTTATCTATAAATAAAGAAATAATTATAATATTAATTACAAAAGTTATAATTAGTGGTACTATGTATCGGCTGTAACGTAAATGATGTGGGACAATTTTTTCAAAAAAAAAAAAAAAAAAAAAAAAAAATTACATAAACTCTAATTTATTTTTAACTAAAGAAAATCAATAAAAATTATATTAAAACTTCTTACTAAGCAATAATTAACAATAATATTTATGAAGCTGTAATGTGTTTCTTTTTTTTTTTTTAAAAAAAAAAAAAACATTATACATGGTGTTGCATCATGATCAAACTCCATGAGAGGTAAGATTCTGTGTTGGAGAGGGGCAACAGAAGTAAGAAAAAAAAAGCTGTAACGGTGGTGTTTTGGAAAAGATGATGGCGAAAGAAAAGAGGGTTTAACGTTTGTGCCGTGCTGTTTTGATGTAAATATATATTTTTGATGTTTCCTACAATGTTGTCATCTATAAACAAAACTGCCTACATTCATTTTCATAGTCAATCCTACATTTCTGGCGCCCCCGAGTGAGCTGGTTTTTTTTTGGAGTTTGATAACGGTAAGAAAATTGAGTTTCCATTTTGAAGTTATTGATATAATTAGATACTGAACATAGACATTTATCATTAAAATGCATGAACTAATTTAATAAGATAGTAAAAATGGAAATTATTAAAAGAAATAAAACAGCACAGCGTGCTTCATTTACGAAATCATATACTAAGTTAGAGAATGTGTTGATTAATGAAAATTCTGACGCAGAAGAAATTGAAATGTGTTTACATTTGTAGGAGGACTCATTAGAGTTGACACATAATAATTATTTAGATGTTTAATAGATGAGCAAATTCAAACTAATTTAATATTGTCGAAGAATATAGAAAAAGGTGTTTAGAATGGAATTAAATTTTTAAACGAAATATTAGAGAATATTAAGACAAACAAAACAATAAAAGAAAGTAGCAATTCTAACAATAATTCTCATTTGACTGTGCGTCGTATAAAATTTCCCACGACTTCCTGAGGAATATGAACTGTATGAATTTGGCGGTAGTGCAGAGATTAGTTAACCTTCTGGAATCGAAGAAACATAAACGAAATAAGAATTTAACTCATTGCAATAAATTTCATTGTAATTCAGTCGACAAAAATTAAGTCAGAATCTAAGAGCTTATTGAATCTTTTCCTATTACAGATAGAAAGTATCCTTTGGCGATAGAAAGTTTAACTATGAAAGAAATGGACGAAAATAACTATTAATTGATTTTATGCACGATGTCGCTAAATTTGTTTTAAATAACGCTACTAAAAGAAACGAGATTCTTTAAGCTGTTTGTATAATAAACTTTTCTACTCAATTTCGGGCTCTAAGTAGTTTAGAATTAACTACAGATCAGTGCGTAAATATTATATCAGCAGCCGAGAATTCGTTAACGATCTATATTGCAGATCCTTCGATGAACAAAGAAAAATATTGACTCCGAACTATCAACACTGGATCATATAGTTTCGTTTCTGAAAGGCAAGTGCAACCAGAAGAAAAATAAATTAGAAGACAGATCTGAAATGCTTCCTATGAACGTGAATGGTACTTGGCAGAGAGCCAACGTTCGCTCTCATCTGCTGCTGAATTATTCATTCAAGAATCAAACGATAGTGCGTTTAGTTTCAAGGTTCATACAAATCGCTTTATAAAAGGGCTTTCCTCCACTAGAAGAAAAATCACAATAATAAAAGAAAGGATTGTGCCGGGTCTGCTTGGCTAGAGTCATCTTGCTTCTAGACGTCGATTTGAAAAACGTATCAATTGTATTCTAAAGACATTTAAATTTCATGTGCCCAAACATTGTATGGTATAAATCTGATTCACCCAAACAAGGTAAATGATATTAATGAAAAACAGTTGATTTTGCATTCTCAGGCAACGAATGAAGTTATAGTACAAACTCTTGTTGTAAACCTGCTTCATTCTTATATCAGAAAAGAGCGTAAAGATTAGAATATATCGATACGGGATCTTAAATCATATATGTGTTGAAATCTACTGCTGATTTGGGTTTAATTTTTGAAGGAAGAGAATTTCATTCATATTTGTGGAACGAATACCAGAGTTGTAAATAACACAGATGCCCACTAAAATTTGCTTGAGTAGTCTTGATGGTAACTATATTTATAAATTACATTCATTAGATCATTTGTAATGATATTTCTAGTATAAAATGGTTCTTGGATACATGAATCGAAGACTAAAAATATATTATTAACCGATATTCAAAGAAAACACAGGGCCCATTAGTACTTTGGGGTACAGACGTTGCCGATAAAATTTAATTTTGGTCGACGAGAAGAGTTAGAACAGGTTTGGCGTGAAACCAAGTTGATTGGACTTTGGGTAAAGTACTCCGATATACAAATGAAAAAGATACGAAATATGAATATCGTAACATATTCTCTCAAGCGATATTCCTGTTTCTTCACTGTAAGGATACCGGGGCACCCACATTATACGGGATCCTATTGAGCAAATTTCAAAGAAGGAAACTGAAAAGGCTGTTATGTTTCACTTTCAAGAAACTATTAGTCAAGAGATTGGAATACAGATCCATAGCAGCGGAAAGTGTATCGTGCGTTTCTATCAGACAATTATGATTGTTCTTGAAAGACTTTGAATCTACTACAGGAAGTTGGAAAAATTGATTTAGAGAAAATATCGTGAAGTCTTTAGAGAATGGTTGAAGAAGGAGTTGATGAGGAAGTTCCTTTAACTTGGGTTATAACAGGTACTCCATTACCTTCCACACACCAGGCCATTATCAAAGAAACATCTGTAGATAAGACCGGTGTTTGATGTCTCTGCTAAGATCCAAACTCCGTCACTAAGCGACTGTTTGGAGACTGGAAATAATTTAATTGAAAACATTCCTTCTATTTTGGCTATATTTGAATGAAACCAATTCATTTCAATTTTCAAATGCTTTACAAATATCCTTACATGAAAGATCGACCTTCGTACGTTTCACAGTTTGACAATAAGGGAAATAATGCGAACTTTCAGCATGCTCAGGTTTTGGCATCACCAGCAGATGATTTTCTGTTAATTAATCATCATTTATCAAAGAATCCAATAAAAAGAACGTTACTCTGGAAAATTTCTTAAAAATTGATAAGATAGTTTTATGTCGATAATTGCGTAACTAGTGTACAAATAATGCCGAACTAAACATTGTTGAATCTGCAACTAATAAAATGAAAGAAGAATTTTTGATCTCAGAGGCTGGGAAAGTTTGTCGTTCTTGCATCTTCTACCAAAATGCAACGTCCTGGTATTAGGAGTGATTTGGGCTTAGATACCTTGAAAGTGGCTCAGAATCTTTAAAATTTGATGATAAAGAAAAATTAACTAAAAAGAAATATATTGGTTAGTCGAGTATTTGGTAAAATGGGTTCTTTGGCACCTGTTGCTGTTTCAAACTCAGGTTTTGCTGCAATCCGCCGGAGAACCAAAGAATCATGGGATGATGGTGAAAGACAGAAATAATAATTATTAAAATGGGAAAAGCAAGCTTCAAGAAATGCCTCAAAATATAAACATTCAAGATGGTTAGGTGTGATGTAGGAATCAACAGAATCCATACTTTGTCGATACCAGTGAGACAACATACGGCATGCATTTTCTTAAGAGTGAATCAGTATGGGCTCAGTGACTGTCAATTACTTCAAGCCGGATGTCACGAATATCAATGAACAATTACAATTCCATCTCAATTAATAGCCGCTGTCATCGGCGCTAGGCGTTTAGTTCTATGAAACAAGTCCTGAAACTTGCCTACATCAGAACTTGGACCGATTCTTTCATGGCGTTCTTATGTGGATAACTCGTCAGAACAGTAGGGTATATTCGTTACCAACAGAATAAGTGAGATTAGAAAATTAACTTCGGTAGATTGGCTTCATATTTAAGCTGACCAAGTCAACAGACATTTATCAAGAGGTTGTGGACCTAAACAACTTCAAAATGCAAAAGTGGTAGCAAGGACCAACCTGGTTACAGAATCCAAAGGAACAGAGCAAAATTCAGCTGTAACTGTGTGT
>BMAW01104928.1:0-44527 GCA_019974015.1 Nephila pilipes
TCGTTGGAACGATTGTATCACCCTAAAAGGTGATTAACAAAAGGTGTAATGTTGATGAATAAAAAAAAATTTTGCAAAAAAAATGTTGTTTTCAATGTTAGTCTCGGGATTTATTGATTCATGTGTTATATATATATATATATATATATATATATATATAAAATTGTAGGTTCTCTTGAATATAATTTTTTCCATTTTCTTAATTGTTTTTTTTTTAACTTCTTATTGTTTTTTGGGTTTGCGTTCTGCCGAAGCATGAAAATTTTATTACACTTGCGTTGAGTTAAATACCATATTTTTGACTAATTTTTTAATGCTTTTCAAGTATTTTTATGACTTCAAATAATAGTATTAATGAATAAATAAAGTGGGTAATTATGTTTTCTAAATCTAAATATTTTGTGCGTTGTAAAATTTTAAATTTATTTGTATTCCTTTGTATTATTGTCTGTAAAATTAATACAAGTGAAGTGGGATATTTGGAATTTATTCTCAAGATTTTTAGTTTCTGATTTTTATATTATTATTTTTTTATTTTTACTATTGATTTTTTTAAAGATTTTTTCGGTTTTTGTTTTTAATTTTTTTCTTTGGATTTAAATTTTCAATTTTTTTTTCAATTTATATTTTTTGTGTTATAACTGTTTTTTAATAACATATTTTGTTGATGGGGAAAGTTAGGCCTAAAATTCTAGAATAACCCCGCTTAACAATCTAAAGCCTGTTACAACATTAAATAAATATTCTCCTTTTTTTGTACTTCCTATAATATAAAAGGTTTCTTATAACTTTTTATATTTCTTGATATTTTAATTTTCTACTCTTCTGATTTTATATATATATATATATATATATATATATATATATAACATGTCAATTGAAAAGTCCCCGGCCTACCATAGTAAAACACATTTTTTTTTGAAAAATTAATTATTTTTATTCAACATAATTCCTTTCAAGGGTGATACACTGATTATAGCGACCCTCCTACTTTTCGATACCATTTTTGTAGTACGATTTGTCCTTTGCTTCAAAATAGGCCTCAGTTTCGGCGATCACCTCTTCATTCGACGAAAATTTCTTCCCAGCGAGCATTCTTTTGAGATCTGAGAACAGGAAATAGTCGCTGGGGGCCAGATCTGGAGAATACGGTGGATGAGGAAGCAATTCGAAGTCCAATTCATGGATTTTTGCCATCGTTTTCACTGACTTGTGACACGGTGCATTGTCTTGGGGAAGCAGCACTTTCTTTTTCTTCAAATGTGGCCGTTTTTCGGCGATTTCGTCCTTCAAACGGTCCAATAACGCTATGTAATAGTCGCTGTTGATGGTCCTTTCTTTTTCAAGGTAGTCAATAGAAAATTATTCCATGCGCATCTCAAAATACAGACGCCATACACTGCTCCGAATCATCAACTCGTCGTTGTTTTTGGTCAAAAGTGAGCTCGCGCGGCACCCACTTTGCATAGAGCTTTCTCATACCCAAATATTCGTGAATGATATGATGTACACGTTCAATTGATATCTTTAGAGTGTCTGCTATTTCATTCAATTTCAATTTACGGTCATTCAAAATCATTTTGTGGATTTTTTTAATGTTTTCGTCGGTAACAACTTCTTTTGGGCGTCCACTGTTTCACCGTCTTCGGTGCTCATTTCACCACGTCTAAACTTAGCATACCAATCCTTGATGGTTGATTTTCCTGGAGCAGTGTCCGGAAACTCGGCATCAAGCCAAATTTTTGCTTCAACTGTACTTTTCAAAAAGCAATATTTTATCAACACGCGAAATTCCTTTTTATCCATTTTTTTCACAATAACAAAAGTTGCTTCATTCAAAATGCTATAATTCACAAACTAATGATCCGACAGCTGTCAAATTTATACACGCATCTTTTGAGGGTTTGAGCTAACTGAAAATTACATGGATTTAATTCTAGTAGCGTTATGTATGTGTCAGGCCGGGGACTTTTCAATTGACCTGTTATATATATATATATATATATATATATATATATATATATATATATATATATATATATATATATATATATATATAAGCAAGAAATACTGACTTGACTCATCACATGGGATCTCAGACTATACAACCGATTAAACTTGAAATTTAGCACTGTACTCTTTTTTGCGATGTAGAGCTCACTAAGAACGGATTTTGCACAAGTCTTATCCAAAAGTAGTGTCAAGTTAATCTACTCTTATCATTGGCTATGTTATTTTTTGTCGACTATATCGCCATATAAAAATGACATGACCGACATAACAGAATATATATTTTTAAAGTATGTATTATCACCGATTAAGTTGACTCGATGAGATTTGCGCAAACGAAATGGAAAAATGCCAAATAATTTAATATTGAAGCCCTGGAGGAGGATTAGGTAAGATTTTTGGCGAAGAGGCTCTTTAGAGTGAGAGAAATTCCATTACTATCGAAAATAGAAAACACATACATATTTAGAATGAAAGAAATAAATCAGTGTGGAACCCCACAGTTTGGTATGTAATTTAGCTCCAAAACTTAGCAGAATTTTGAAAAAATTCTAAAATGAGTGACTTTTTTGCAGATGTACGCACGCAAGACAATCTATCTATATATAAGCGAAAGTACTAAATAGTTCTGGATAACCATTATTACAGACAATTAATTTCTAAAATTTTAAATTTAGATTTTTCATTATCGTTTAAAAAAGTGAAAATTTTCTTGATATTTACATTTTAGTTTCCCAATATATTATCGTCTTCCCAGCAGAAGCGAGCTGGTATCAACTGATATATATATATATATATATATATATATATATATATATATATATATAAAGATGTGGTATCCTTTCCAAAACAGATTAAAAAAGGGAAGACTACAATACGGAAGCATGACTTGAAAAGTCTTCAAAGTATTTGTTTTGATACTGTGCATAGCGGGATTTGTGTATTAGACTACAGAATTTTTCGAACATTTTATGACCTATCCTACAATTACAAAAAAATTGAAATCCCTTAACATACAAGAAAAGGTTTATTGCTTCGGCAATGACATATTGCAATAAAAACGCGTAAATATTAAGGTCAGATTGAGTGTGTTTTTATATTTCTAAAGCAATACACCCTTTTTCTTCATTTTGAAAATTAAGCATGCTATTACTCTTTTTACAATTTATTTTGCTGAAAGTTTTAAAATTTCATAAGTAAAATTATTCATTTTTATTTAAAGTTTTTACTTGCAATTTTAATTACTTCTTTTGTAAAAACCTGCTCCTGCGTCTAGTTTTTAATGGAATGTAATAAGGCACTTAGTATGTTTTCCTTATGATTTGATATTGTTACGAACATGAGATGTTGTTTTATTGCGGTGGTTCTCTTGTGAAAATGGTCCTCTTGAAAAGATGCATTCTCAGAGATGTCATCAGTTGGCAAAAGAGAGTTTAATTAATGAACCCTTAGGCATGGCGACGGATTTGGCGATAATTTTGTGTCTAGGTGAGGGACTTAGGGATTTTGGAGACAAATGGAAATATTTCGAATGTGCTGGAACCTAGATCGATCGGGCACAAAGCAGCAAATTTTTCGATAATTTTCCTATATGACGTCATACCTTACCGGAAGAGATATAAATACGCCAAAGAGCTACAGTCTAGAAATCAGTTTGTTATGGAGCCTGCTTTATAGACCAATCGAAATTGTGGCCAAGTGATTTGCTGGAATTCGTCACTCAAACTATCGAAATTGTTGAGTCTGTTAATCTGCTTTCAGGTTGCCTTTCGAATGCTAAGTAATACTGTGTTGCACCGTGGGGAATTTTTAAGCTGGGACGTTGAACTTTATTACTTGGCTGTATTGTTCCTGTATCGGTGTCTCATCTGTACAAGTTGTTTCTGTTTGTAAAGTTATTGTCCAAGTTATATTTACCTGTATGTCGTTCTGAAGGCTTATGAATAAGTATATACCATAACACATGGATCAATATCCAGAGACTGTGCGGTCGTTTTTTTTTGCGATTTCCTCCTTCAAACGCACCAGCAAGTCAATATAATAATCACTGTTGATCGGTTACCTTTTCGAATTAGTCAATGAAAGACGCCATGCGTATCTAAAAAAAAAACTGACGCCGCTGGCTTTGCCAGCTGACTGCTGCGTTTTTCGGACACTTCGGACGGCTTTCGCCAGCTATGCGACACTCAGATAACTGCTCGACTCTGGAGTGTAGTGATGTATCCATGTTTCGTCCATGGTCACGTAACGACACAAGAAATCTTTTGTTGCGAGTAAATAGCGATAAGTAGCTTTCTGAATCATCGACTCGTTGCTGTTTTTTTTGTTCCATCTCCGAAAATCGCGGCACCCACTTGGAAAAAACCTTTTTTTCGTATCAATTTTTTCATGAAGGATAGTAAATACACTTCCATACTGATATCTGTGTCGTAGCAATCTCACGGATCTGCTACGATCTTTCATTATAATTTTTGTCACTTCACTCACATTTTCCGGTCATAACGGCTTCCACAGGTCTGAGCGTTTCGCGTCATTTTGTCAGTACGACCACGTTTAAACTCGGCAAACCACCGACAAATCGTTGCTTTTGATGGATAAGAGTCGGGTGTATTTTCCAATCCATTGTTTTGTTTGCACGGTGTTTTACCCATTAAAAAACAATGTTTTATCAGAACAAGAAACTCGTTTTTTCCATTTTTTAAACAAACTAAAACGACTTTACTCAACCTCGATAACTCAGGCTGTTTCTGGTCGATCGACTTAAGTGCAGCACGTTTCAAGCAAAGGTTAGTACTCTAGAAAGATTTGGTTACTGGTTTACTACGAGCGCCATCTCTGGGTTAGTCTCGGAACTTATTGATCCATGTGTTATATATATACTTTCTGTCCATTCTTGTAAATCGTGTTCTATTACTTGTATAAATTGGTTTACTTTGAAGAATCTTGAGGCATTTTATCCAATAAATATGGTTTATTCCTGTTTAAAACATTTAAAATTTCACAAGCACCTGGATTCGATTAACGGAAACTACAACAGGGCATCTTATAATGGTTAGTACAGATCCGAAAGAAATAAGAATATACCTAGCAGTTCTCTGATATCGAAACTTGTAGAAATTACTGTTGTCAAAAGTTGATATTGGTGATATTTCTGTACATAAAAGTTGCTCAGCATGAATTTGGATTGGTTTATAAATAATTAAAATTTTACAAGGTTGAAATTGTATTTGTTTCGTTTAAAATGCTAATTGCTTTTTTTTAAAACAAATATTCGTACATTTTATAAATGTTTGCAAATGCTTTTCTAAGTCAAAATCTCGTCATGTGGCTTGAAGAGAGAGGTAACAGATAAGATTGCGTGTTCATCACTTGGTTGCTCTCCCGAAACAGTTAAGAAATGAACCATACTCATACACGTTCAAGTAGCGTCGCTACTATGTTAATCAAACCAAACGAGTTGAGATACTTCAGATTTCCATGAACGACTACAAAAAATTATAGCATTTTCCGAGACTGGTTCAATTTATTCAAACGACAAAATAAACTGTACGAACTTTTACAAACAATTTTCTGAAGAAAAAAAACTGTATATGAAGAAAAAAAACGGATTTCATCTGGGTAATAATATATTTTACTTGTAGGTTACGTATATATATATATATATATATATATATATATATATATATATATATTTATTTATTTATTACTATTATTTTAATGTTTAACGCTTTGTGACTCGGGAACTAACACGGGTTAATGATGTGTCAGATAAATCAATTTCTTCCTATTACTATCCTTTACATTGATTACAAGGGAATAGAATCTTGTAATCAAATCGCAGAATAATAACATAATAATCTCATTTGAGTGTAATCAATATGCTACTTAAATACTTATCGGAATATTCTTTTCCTCATCAGATTTGATGTGATAATGTGTCAAATAAATGTTGTGTCAGGTAAATCTGTATCCTACCTATTATTAGCATTTACAGTGATATGCGCGAGGGAAATAGAATCTTTTCAGAATATCACGGAATAATCACAAAATAATATCTTTGAATGTAAACAAAGAATAATAACTGCATATACATTGGTGTAAGGTCTGATATTTGATGTGATAATGAGCCAGACAAATAATATTTGATAACAGGATATCTGAAATATTTAAAGAAAATTACGCTTATTAATTTATCAACCAGTCCTGAAAGTGTGGTTGTTTTTTACTGGCATTCTGTCTCCTCTAAATCTCTTGTACGTCATAGCTTATTCGATGTGCCCAAATACGATATCCCTGTAGCTCAAAATAACTCAGATAATCCTTTAGCAGTCTCTTACTAAAAAAAAAAAAAAAAAAAAAAAACAACAACAACAACAACAACTTCACAGCACTTTAAATTTGACCAGTGCAAAATGGTTGGATGTACAGCTAATCTCACTGACCTCAAGATCTCGGAAACAAAATTTTCATACAAAAAAATATTAATCCAAATTCGATCATTCACTTTCCGAATACAAAATGGAAAGGAGAAAAAAAGGATATTAAAGTCTGTTATCAACAAAAGCTGACATCATCCTAGCATAAGATTAAACTGGATTCTACAAACAGAAAAATAGGAATTACGACACATCATTCTTTACGAGTCGTATCATAATTGATTCCTTATCCAGGGAGCTGTAATAAAATTGCGTCTAAAATAGACTCGCGTGTAACTGAACCCCGTGATAATAGAGCCCACCCGACTCTATTTTTTAATCTCAAAAACTGACGATCGTATCTCTTTAGTATATGTAAAAACACTTTCGAAAATTGAAAATATAGTATTATATATGTAAAAACTTTACTTATATATATGTTTTGAATTTTTTCATTTAAGCTCAGTTGCATCCCTATATATGTAGTTATTTAATTATAAAATTCTGTATAATCGGAAATGCGTAGGAATCAACAGTACTTTACAGAATCAAATTCTTATTTATTTCAATATTAAGACATAATTATTATAATAAATTTATGATATCGCTTACTCATAACTTAAATCATGTGAGCTGAAATATTTAATTAATGCTATCATCACTTTTAAATAATAATATAGATTTTCAAAACTTTTCTGAAAAATACAACAGTGCGTCATATGAATAATGTCCAGCATATTTTAGATCATTTCTCGGCAATACTTGTTGCGCTCGCAGAAGCCGAGTGGTCATGGTTGCGAGTTCACAGTCGGCGTTGTTTCCCTCCAGTGGTGGGTTTCAATCATTATATAAATAATGATCTGTTGTGTAATGGGCTGTGGCATGTTAAATCTGTCGAAGCTCAAAATCCTCTTTTTGGCAACGTGTGGAAGTAAGGAGAGTGTGGTGCCAACTCAGATATCGTCCTCTCCACTTAACCGAGATTCACAATTACGAGACCCGTTGCCAATAGCCCTCGTGTTGCTTCTAAGTGTGTATCACTAAAATAAAGATCCCAAACTCTGGTGATTGTTATTACATATGAAGGATTTAAATATAAAATTTTTTAAAGTGTGAGAAGTTAAAAAGAGAGTATTTATTATAACTGCAAATTGTTTAGAGCGAAATTATTTAAAATAAAAATTTGGTTTAGCAATATCTTAAAATATTACATTTTTTCTATTTATTTAAAATCCTTTCACCTATTTATTCTTAAAAGGAAATTTAAAGAGGAACATTGAACACATAACATTATCATTGTCTGATTTATTTTTTAAACATTCATTTTCATGATATCGTTTAAAGAACTGTCTTTGTACTTTATCAGCGTACTCTCACTCTCTAGTGCAAGAGATTATTCCTAACTATAGTAGATTAATGTTTCCTTTTTAACTTGCGTAAATTAATTAATTTAGATGCGTAATTAAGTTGTTCTTTTTCCTCCCCTAAGATAATTAGATTATATTCTTATCTCTACTTACCAACCCCTGACCATGAACGTAAGACCGTATAAAAAGTACTCGAGTCATATTGACTCTCTTGACAAAAAATTGGCTTGTAATATGCAAAGGATGACCATTCTTTCATTACACACATACATAAGATGGTTGACGAGCATCAGAGAGTCATCGCTTTTTCTCAGAATGTAGGAATAACTAAGAGGTGAATGAAAAGTTCAGAAGATGGCGCCCCTCGGCGAGATGAAGTAGTTGGAATTATTGAATGAAGAAAAATAAATCAGAGGAGTACCCGTGATACCATTCAGTATCAACACAATGTGAGTTAGATGTAATCAATATGAAATACAAATGGAGATGCTATAATCCTTACGAGAAGTGAAGTATTATTAGACAAATAAAGAGAATCACTATGGAGGTTTTAAGGGAAGAGACCATTTGGTTATCTTGTAGGCGAAATTGAATTTTGAATGAGGATTGGTAAAAATAGTTTGAGCTCTGATAATTTCATTATTGTGATTTAAGATGGAGGTGAAAACATTTCGCTACAGCTTGGTTATGTAGTTTTTAATATAATCAATGTTTAAGTCGTTATGAATAACTGAGTCTCTGATATACCAGGGGGAATTTGTCATAATTCTTAGGATCTTATTTTGCATTACTTAAACTTTTCTCATATGGGTGGTTGCGGCCGACCCCCAAAAGGGGGCGGCATAAGTGATGATTGGGTGAAGAACTTGTTTGTACAGCAGCACTTTGTTTTTTAGCGAAAGAGGTGAGTTTCTACCAATGAATGAGATGCATAGGTGAATTTTGGTCCAAAATTTTTTAGAAAGATATCTGATATGCTGTTTGTAGGTTAGTTTTGAGTCTATTTGGAGTCCCAGGTAGCGTACAACAGAAACCCAGTTGATCTCTTCTTCGAAAAAATTTAAATTTATAGTAGGGTAAATTTTTCCGTATCTTCTGAAGATAATGGTTTCAGTTTTATTGACATTTATTGCGATCTGCAGTCAGTTAACCAAAGTTCGAGAGTGTCGAGGTACTTTTGGAGAACTTTAATAGTATATTTGAGGTTTGCTCCTTGTACAAGTACGACAGAGTCATCGGAAAAGAGGCGTACACTGGCTGTGACGGGGTATTGAAAGTGAAAATATTGTACAATAGGGGGCTTAAAATTGACTCCTGCTGACAGCCCGCAGCCATAGTACCATTATTAGGAAAACTATTTTTAATTTTTACTCTGAAAGATCTATTTTGTAGGAAGCTATGAATAATTTTGATGAGGTAAGTTGGGAAGTTTAGATTGATCATTTTGTACAGACCGTCGAGGCACATCCTGTCGAAAGCTCTTTTTACATCCAGGAAGATACCTGAGGTATACAATTTATGGGTGAAACCTTCGTTAATGATATTGGTGACTGTGATTAATTGATGGATGGTAGAGTGACCCTCGCGGAAACCACACTGTTCAGGGGGGATGCAGTTAACTTCATTGCAGTGATTTTTGATTCTTTTTAAGATAATCTTCTCGAATATCTTAGCAGTGGCACATAATAGGCTAATAGATCTATAATTTTGAGTGAATTTGTGGTCTTGCTTTGGTTTAGGTATCATTACAATATTAGTTTCTTTCCATTTTGATGGAAAATAGTTGACTTAATGCATTTGTTGATAATTTTAGGGAGGTTCGTAATTGATTTGTCAGGAAGGTAATTGAGAACAATATTGGGAATAGAATCAGGACCAGGTGCTTTTTTATTTACAAGTTTTCTGGTGATTTGCTTGATTTCAACTGGGGTTGCCAAAGGAGGGGTGGATATGGATTGGTTATTTGAAAGGAAATTAGAGACTGTTCTTTCGACTTCCTCAATTTTCTCGTCTAAGTTTGGTTCTGCATTTTCTTGAAAGGTATCTTCCAAAGTTTCTTTGAAAGCTTCTGCTTTTTCGAAGTCAGAATGGGCCATTCCGCCACTGAGAGGAGGGATATTGTACGTTTTTTTAGTTATGATTTTATTTAAGTTGTAAACTGAGTTATCTTCAAGGTTGAGAGTTTTCAACAGGATCTTCCAGTTTCTATTTTTGTATTCTTGAATTAAGGTTTGAATCTGTCTGATGAGAGTGTTTACTTCTCTTTTGTCGGGAGGGGGTATCTTGTCTGATTCCAAAGCTTTCTAAACCTATTTTTTTTATTTTAATGAGATTTCTTATGTTTTGAGGAAGCCTAAGGGGGGGGGATATTTATCCCTTTAGTGACAGAGGAGCAATTTATTGCTTGTGAGATGATGAAGTTGAAATTTTCTATTACTTTGTCTATGATTTCAGGATAGATATTAGGATTTCCTGGCATCGTTAGGTGGATAATTTCTTGGAATTTCACCCAGTTGGTAATCTTGTGCATTCTTAAATCGGGTGGAAGAATACCGTTAAGTAAGAGATCAATTATTATGGGATTATGATCGCTGCTAAGGTCGTTGATAGAAGATATATCAGAATGAGAGAGGTATTTGGCTATTATGAAATCTAGGATGGAGTTTTGAGCACCTCTGTGGGGGAAGTGAGTAGGATATTTTGTAGCAATAACATCAAGTGCGGTGGCAACCACCCAGTTGCAGATGATTGTACCATTTTTATTTGCTCTGCCAGGGTTCTAGCAGGGACGTTTCGCATTAAAATCTTCGAAAAGAATTACTTTATGGTTTTGGACGAGGATGGCATTCAAGTCAACAGTATTGATAGTACAATGCGGTGGTCTGTAAATGCTAGAGGCAGTGATGAGAGAGTTATCCTGTAGGTAAATATTTACAGATGTATTTTCGAAAGTTTGGCTATTGAAAATGATAGGAAAATGTTTAATGGTATTTTTAATGAAGATAGCAGTGCCTCCTCCCCTATGGGTAAGGCGGTCAGTTATATAGCAAGAGTAATTTGGTATTTTGACAGTGTTGGAAAGGTGGAGATGCGTTTCTTGCATGCCTATTAAATCTGGATCGTGCTTGGCGATTGAATGCTTAAGTTCCTCAATTTGTCTTCTTAATCTAGTTGCGTTCGAACTAAATATTCGGAGTGAAGGACCATTAAAATTGGTTGTTTTAGGGTGATCATCCGGCGCTGGAGCCCATTTAGACTTACAAGCTGTGACATAGTGTCAACAAACGGAGGATTAGATTCTTTCATTAATCAATATGTTGAACTATTATAATGTTTATTCTAGAAACGAAAGTGGTGTAGCAATAAAAATCATTCTAATGAAGTGCACACAAATCTGTCTCAAAGACAGTTCCAAAAACGAAATAAGAATTTTAGGCCAAAAAAAAAAAAAAATCTGTGTCTTGTTATGTGTGTTCAGACCGCATTTGAACAGAAATTGTACGAAAAAACGGGGACATCGGGAGAAAAAAATATAAATAATGGATATACAATTAACCAAATAGAAATTTCTGTTGTTACTCTTGTTTATTATTCATTTAATGAATTATATTATGTAAATGTTATTGTTGACTATCTCCTATTAATTGGCAATTTAAACAGTAAGTCGAATTCAGTAATAGCAAACAAGAAATACATTTCAGTGAAAATGCCTGTGCATTCTCAAATTATTTTAGCGACTTATTCAGGGGAACAGAGAATAGCTGTTGTGCCTGAATTTGCTATCTCATAGACGGGAGGAAAACTAAAACTAGTGCCTAAAGCTATTTGCGAAGCACCGTCTGATGTCCTAAATTTGAAATATTAAGAGCGTCTAAAATTTGAAATATTAAGAGCGTCTAAAATTTTAATCAGGCGCATGGAGATCAACTGTACCTGTTTTGAGTAATCCAGTTCACTTAGGAAACGATATAACGGGAAAATGAATGAAGAGTCAACGTACATTTAGATGACTCTGGTGAAATTAAAGGCGTGTCTTATTTGTTGTTATTCAAAGTATCGGAAGCATGTGATGTCTGATGCTCGCACTGTCATATATTTTTAATGTCAAATTAAGGAATAAGATCCTTACATTTTTAGAAAATTATAATTCAAACAAATATCTTTGAAAAGGAAATTAGCTTTGTTTGATGATGTACCTATTATTCAACGACACGTAGGTTATCATTTGCTGGAAAAATGTAAATAGAAAAACAGATAAATCAATATTCAGTGCAAGAGATAATTTGATAGAGTCGTTCAAGGTAGTAGGCTTATTAGTAAATTGAAATTACAACAGATGACCTTAGATCTATACGTGTCATTAGTGAGAGATGAAAGGCTTTCATATTTAAGGAATTTAAAGAGCATTGTGCCAAGGAAAAGGCGAGCCATGTTCAAATTACTACGGAAGTGCCTAAAGGAAAGTACAAATTGAAAGAATACAATACTCCCCCCCCCCTGTGTTGACAAAGATGTCCGCCCATGACTCCACGAAGTGGATCAAGCCTGTAGATTCCCTATAACGTGTGTTAAACAGTATACCTCTACGTAGTACTAAATATCATTTGAATTACTCATAGGAACTAAAATGAAAAATTCTGGCGATCTCATAAGAAATTTGCTTGGAGGGAGAGAGTCAAGACCTCTTAATCAACATCGTTGATTTTCATGCGAAATTTAATACTTAAAAATTCGCAAGAAAAACTGCAGGACACAGAAAAGGATGCGTAAAGAAGCTCAACCACCAGGCAAGGAGATTTCAGTTATGAGAACTCAGGTTTGAGGCAAATTTTAACTCCAAACTAAGTATTTTAGATCAAGATTATGCATCATAAGTGCTACGCCGTACCTACTATTACAGAGAATTGAAGAACTAAATATTTCATTGTAATCGAAAGACCAGATGAAATCTGTTATTAAACATTGACTAAAAGAAGCAAGATCAAGCATGTACCATCTTTCGTCCATTCATTTTTGATGATTTCAAAAACAATAATTCCAGATAAAAACCAACGTTTTTATATGGCAGCAAAGTTTATTAAAAAATTATTGAAATTATAGCTAAAACTTGTCTCAAATGTATAAACATTGCATTGTTATGAGAGTAAGAACGATTCCCAAAGTTTCAGAGCTCTAGCTTGATGGGAAGTTGGTTAAAACTAACAATCGAAACATTGATGACACACTGATACACAAACAGATAGACTCACACCAAGTGAAATACATAAAAAGGTTAAAACTAACTAAAATTAATTAATTCATCCGGTAAATTAAATGGTTGGAATGCAGTTTAGTCCAACCACCCTTGGTGACAGGAATTGTTTGGCGTTATTTTGCCAAATGTGACTACACTGGTCCGCTTCGCAGACTTAACGTTCAGCCAAAAAAAAATCGCCAAGTGGTTGGGCTGAAGTGCATTATATTTATTACGCCACTGAGCAAGTTTTTTTTTAGTTCTGAATCCTATTTTAGTAAAATGATTGCAAATCATTTCCCTAAATTTTCCATTCTTGTACATCTAAAAGCATATTATTGCAAAATTTAAATTTTGAGTCTACATTTGATTTTGAAAGAATGAAATATGACTGTACTCATTTATTTTACTGCGATCAAGACACAGAAATTTTATTTTTACAATTTATTGAGTGAAATAGCATTTGAAAAAAGTACCAAAATAACAGATTTATCGTTATTTCAAATCATACCACAATAAGAGCAGAATAAAACGAGTTCAATTGCAAAAACGTTATAAATTATAAAATTTCACAAAGTTATGGTTCATTAAATGCTTCCATTTATGTGAAACCATACAGCATCCAGAACTTTTATTTTTCATTACTTCTCGTCTTTTTTCGTAAGAACTTGATAAGACTCCAGATGGGTCCTTCCAGAATGTCTATGAAGGCCCACACGGAAATGCCCAACCAGCAACCCATCAGTCCTCCAATGTAGCCAAATAGTTCCACACTCTAATAATAAAAGAAAACAAATTTCATTATGTTCCATCCAAAATAATATTTTTTTCATTTCAACTGAGAAGATTAGATTGGCTTTGTTAGCGTCGCACTAGAAACAACACGAGGGCTATTATCAACTGAGAAGAAAAGATAAAATTGGTCAGATATTACAAAGCTTCAAAACGTGTTGCTTCATAAAGACGATTGTTTAAATTGATTTTCTTAAATGTAATTATTTATGTGAGATGCAGACGATATTTGAAGACATTGAATATTGTGGCTTTACTTTCATTTTTTATTTTGTTGAGTGCCAACAGAAATACTGCTTGTTTGGAAAATCATTTTAGTTTAGTTCTAAAAGTTGAATATAAAGGCATATCACTTTCAATCTCTTAGCTTCTTTTAATATTTATTCTGTTCTGTAACATCATATCATCTTATTTCATACAAGCGAAATAAATTTAATGGTTTTTAGCTTACTTCTCCGTTTTTATGCTCCGTTTGAATGCTGTTTAATTACTAAACGACATGTTGTCTCAAACCGAGGCTCAGCTTTAGTATCACCCACCTAAATTTTTCGCCAAAAAATACCGCCAAGTTGGGCGATAAATGATAATTTGTATCCAACCCATACCACCTCACATTGGATGGCACTCTAAGCAATACCTAAGTTTAAAGAAATAGTTTTTTTTATATGAAATAAAGAAAACGAATTAAATTTCCAAAATAACGAGATTCTATAATTGTTTCAAAGAAAATATACAATACAATCATTAAAAAATCAGGTTCACTATATCTTGAGAATTGTTTTCTATATGATGAGTTAAATATTTAATATATATATAAATATTTTTAAAAATGGCACCTATATGAAAATATAACTGAAAAATCATGTCCATTTTCAACTGAAAGGGAAAGAAGAACTTTTTGACTAAAAAATTCTTTCACAGTTCAGTAAAACACACAGTTATTGAAATATCATTGTGAGATACACACACAAAAATTCCCAAGTGGTACAAATAATTTTTAAAGCATAAGCATCACAAAAAGAAATAATCTTAAACTCGGCATTATATTTTCACTCTCACATGTCCTAGTGCCCTTAAAAATATCCTCAATTTGTAATATTTATTTTTATTTTTTGAACATGGAATTACGTTGAAAACATGGATGGAAACTTTTTTTTAAAACATGATACTTAGCGCCAAATTCGGCAGGTGGGCGATACTAAAGCTGCTTCCAAACCGATATGACTTACATTCAACTGGGTACCATGATGGTTGGATCTTAAATTAGCGTACTTCTTGGCGGTTGGGAAAAATTCAAAAAGTCGATAAATCGCCAATTTGGTAACCCATCCAAAAAATCCAAAAAAAAGTCGCATAATCGTAAATATCTTGTTTTTGTGGTAACCCTTCTATGAAAGGGGATCTTGTTTCTATTCTGACGATTGATTTATTCTATTTCTATATATTCTAATTCTTATTTATATTATGTTATACTATATATATTTTAATTCTTATTTATATTATACTATATATATTTGATTTATTTTAATTCTTATTTATATTATACTACATATATTTGATTTATTTTAATTCTTATTTATATTATACTATACATATTTGATTTATTTTAATTCTTATTTATATTATATTATACTATATATATACTTGATTTATTTTAGTTCTTATTTATATTATATTATACTATATATATTTGATTTACTTTAATTCTTATTTATATTGTATTATATTATTTATATTTGATTCATTTTAATTATTATTTATATTATATTACACTATTTATATTTGATTTATTTGAATTCTTATTAGCTTTTATTTTAATTGTTATTAATTTTAAATTTTATTATATTATACTATTTATATTTGATTTATTCTAATTCTATACATCTATATATTATATTTATTTATTTTATATTATTTATTGGTTATACTACGTAATATTATTTTTTTTAATTTATTAGTTATATAACTTAATAATTTTACTTTTTAATTTATTATTTAATTATTACTAATTTAATTAACGCCGAAGAAAGCATTGTGAATGGTGATACGTTTAGAGTTTTCCTTGGCGCGATCGTCACAGTTTATCCGCCTGGTCACAGACATCTCTCCATCATAAGGTTAGTGCTCTTTCCACGTTTTTTAATATTATTTTCATGTCTTCCACAAATGCTGATTTACTACGTTTTTTTTGTCTTTCGGTCATAATTTCACCGTATTTTCTTACCTTTTTTCAACATTTCGTAGTTATGTTATATATAAGTTTATTTATTGAAAAAAATCTTAAAATTAATTTAAATAAATTTTATATAATCTTAAATATATTTATCCAAGTTTCATTGTTTTAAGTAAAATTAAAATCTACCTTATTTATTATTTTAATGTTTGCCACAAAACGCTGATTTAATACATTTTTTGTCTTTCGGATAAGATTTCACTGTTTTTTTAACATTTCTACCGCTTCGACTGATATTTTTTCTATATTTCACAGTTAACATGTTTTTTTGTCCAACGGACAAAATGCCATCTCGATTCTGACTTACGACTTTGAGAATTCCGCATTTGGTGCCACTTTGGCGCGATTTTAAAAACGCGCCAAGAAGTACGCTAAATTAGGACTTTACCATAAATCTACATTCCCACAGAAAATCCATATACTTAGATTTTTCATTTTATGTGAACTACTCGTTTAAGATCTGATATTTGTAACGTAATCCTCCACTGGAGGGCGACACGAAACAGACTATTGTTGTGTTACGTAGAAATTGCTTCCGAGCTTACGGGGACAACCTTCTGCCTTCAGATGAAAAGAGGAGACGATGTTCCACCAACGCAAGTTTATGCACGATGAGGAGGTGATCTATATAATTGTTAAACATTCTTTAATTGAAATCGACTTGCAAATTGCTATATCATGAATACAATATTTCACATTGGTTTTTTCAATGACTTTATCAAATCCGTCTCATTCCTCGACTAACTTAACAACGAGGCAATATTTCTCACTTGTGGTAAGGTACGACATAGTATATGTTGAGGAGCTTTTATAATGAAATATAAATTATTCAGTGACAAAAGACGCTCTCTAAACCGAGTGTGGCAGCGTTACCCTATTGTTTATGGTCGTGGGTTCGAAGCTTGATGCCACTTAAGACCCGCCGTGTAGCCGGGGCAGATGTACGTTTGACAAAGACATTTTGGCTCAAAGTCCTCCCATTGGAATGGTGTGGAAGTAAAGGGGGGGGGCAGCTCAGGTGTAGTCACTCGTCTCTTGACTGAGGTTCAAAATTACGAGGTCCATCGCCAACAGCTCTCGTGTTATTTGAAATGCTGCAATAAAATATCCAATAAATCAATCTAACCGGGGAATTTGGCCCCAAATTACATGAAAAATGCATTCTTAGTATCGAGTTCGTGGTCAGCGAAATTTTAGCATCATGGTCAGAAAAAGTTTTAGCCGCGTGTTCAAATCTTGTTCATTTTAAATATAAATTTGTATATTTGTCAGGAGAGGAGCAGCAACCAAAGATTTCCAAAGTAGGAGAATGGAGACGTTCAAACAACAATGCAGGTTCGACATGAGATGAGGAACTAACGCAGAGAGAGAGGACGAATCAGCCATAATTGACCATACTAAAGACCCATCTCGTAGAAGGGCAGATGCACCTTAAATCCGTTGGAACGAAATGCCCTCGCATTGGCGTGGACGTGGAGGGTGGTGTGTCAACTAAGATACCGACCTCGTCTTCTGGCCATGGTTCACAGTAGACCCTCATATAAGAAACTGAAATAGGCAGCAGGAAAAACAATTAGTACACAAAGGACACAAATTCTCCTGTGGCTGTCGTAGCTTGAAGTCATGGTCGCGAACTCGAGGTTGGTGGTTTTCGTCGAGTCATGGGTTCGAGCCCTGATGCCTCAAAAGACACGCCGCTCAGGCGGGGCAGCTGCACTTTAAATCTGGAGAGGCTCAAAATGTTTGAATTATGAAAGATAGGTGTCTGCTCAGGTGTCGTCCTCGTCACTTGACCGAGGCTCAAAATTACGCGGTCCGTCGCGGACCTCGTCTTTTTTTAAAGTATGACGTAAATAAACAATCGCAATAACAAATTTTCCTCTTATCTTTTTGATTAGATTAGTTTTCGATGCGTTGCTAGTATTTTTATCCAAATGCTCGAATATAATGAATTCATTAATTCACTTACTATTTTTATTATTTATTATATTTATTTTTTCTGTATTGCTAGGATATACGCTATTCGAACAAAAATATTTGCTGAATATTACAATCTCTTATCGGCAGAATTTCTTTTGTAGCCATTTATTTACGTTTTATTGATAAAATAATTTTACAGATATCCACTTACCACATACAGAGGATTGTGAGATAACACCATGACTTCTGGATTTCTCACATAAACTTCAAGGCGTATTGTGTCATCTCTTCTGTAAGACAAAAATTTATTCAATTGCTAACTTAATTCCAATTACAATCTTAGTTCTAAATCTTATAACCATGTAAAAATAAGAAATTGAGGTACAGTAGTACTTCTTATAAGGGAGACCTTCGAATAAAGGACACCTCAATTTAAGTGACAGTCCTGTTTGTCCCGTGGTGCCTTTGAATTTACCTCTTATTAAGGGACACATCTATTTCAGGGACAAAATGTCTGTTCCGGTGGGTGTCCCTTATTGGAACGTACTATAGTATCACCAATTTAACTTTCTTCAAGAAGGAGGGGGGGGGGCTAGAACTGGTTACACATTTTCCTTTTGGTTCTTGAACTTCATATATATTTTCTAATCTTTAATTAGCTTTTAATCTATCACAGAATATGATGTTCAAATATTAACTTTCAAGATTAAATTAATGAATTAAATAATAAAGTACCATACACACACAAAAACCGTAGCTCCTTGATCTAATTTAAAAGTTAATGATGACCGTAGAATAGTGTACTACTTACACGATACTTTTTGGATATAATATATTATGCATTATTATTGCCTTTGAAAACATTTCATTATAACGCAATCTCTACTTAAATTTTGTACTTCATACTCAGTTTTAACGGGAGCTTTAAATTTAATGATGTACACGTGGATAAATGTAAATATGTATATACCGCAATCACTAACGTAATACTGTTATAACCCAGATATCATACTGTTTATACATTGAGGGAATGCAAAGTATTTGTTAAATCAGTTAAAGGCAACGCGCAAGTGATTGCGTTTCTTTCTTTTTTTTTTTTTCCTGGAATTTTGAATTTAAAAGTAATCTGGTTCTCTAGCCAAGTTATCGATATGTTAACAAAAAAATGCGTCAGTTGGGTGCTTAAACTTTCAAATATAGGGCAGGTATGTACGTTCATGAAAGGTATTAAATATGAATTAAAATGAAATTCCAAAATTCATACTGTAAAAGTTTTTAACTGATATGATCAAACATGTGTCAGATTCTGATTGATTGAAACCTACAATTGGTTTGAGAAAACCCAGAGTAAAAACAACTAAGCAAATCCATTCAATCGAATAAATATTTATTTTAATGTTATTTGTTTTCTCACTAGTATTCGCTTTTATTTTTGGTCATTTATTTTCAAACTTATTTTGTGTTACACTTTAAGCTACACATACTAAAAAAACGACTATCCAAGAAGGGGTTATCCAAATGGATGAAAATCATTAAGAATTATGTAATTGTGCGAAAAAAGAAGCTGCATCATTCAACTTACTAAATCAAGCGCTACATTTTCGGCTATTAAATAAAGAGTCACATTCAAACAATAAGATGGTGGTCCATTTCTTCCTTATTCAAACTATTATTCTTGAAACTGATTCGTAGAGTCAACTAATATTCGTCAAAGAGAGTATTACGCCTATTTAAATGATTCATCTGTGTGTTTTCCAGTCTTTAAAAAATATTTTAAAATATTTTCAAAAATCGGAGAGAAAATATGATTCCTCAGAAACCTTCATTATTTTTTGCACTTTCCGATCGATGTTTTAAATTCAAATAGGTGAAATAGTATAGTTTGAGAACGAATGTAGAAATTCCACAGAATTAAGATTACATTTGTAAAATCAAAACGGCTTGTGTAATCGGTAGTCTTAAATAATAATAATAATAAAAAAACCTTCAATTGTTGTGCTTGGAATAAAAACAAAACACATAAATATTGAAAAAAAAATCGTAAAAAGTGAAAGGTTATGTGCAGTAGATTTCGCAAGAAGCCAGCGAAATGTAATCCAAAATTTGATTCGGTACCTACTACCACAAACAAATAATACGAGTGCCATTTTTTCCATTCAAAATTATAATAAAAGAATCACTTACAGGGGACGTCATTTCACGTTTTCAAATGAATAATTAAGCTTAAATGTTACTCAAGCGATATTAATAGATAGAATATACGTATATCCTATGCTATGTTTGACAAGCCAATCAAAAGAAAAGGTTATAATTAAGAGTTTATTGCATTACGTTTTACTTTAACTCGATAAATAGATTTTGTGAAATAATACATTTATTAATTGAAATTTTTAAAAGTACTATCACTGCTGTTTTAGTCTGCAAGAAACCTACTAAGTATTTCTTTTCCTTTAAGTATGCAGCTGATGCATATACGACGAAGTAGGCTTAAGTCAATAGTGTAGTAATCTAAAAGTTAGTTTTTAATTGAAAAATTTACTTGACTTGAGGACCAATTGTCCTGAAAAATAAAATTTTTAAATTAATAGTATATAACTTTTTGAACAATTAGAAATAGTACATAAAGGTGTAGCTTGTTTCTCATGTGTCACACCTGATAACGATATGTTTCATAAAACTGAGGAACAATGCACTTACATAAATAATCGTTTGTTCTCTCCCTCACACTGAAGCTTACTTGAGCTTCCTGAAGATCAAGAACAAAATAAAAGCATTCAAGAAACTCTCATGACTGAAAATAATTTTACGGAAGTATGTATATATTTTTAATAAATTACAATTTAAAATTTTATGGAATATTTTTCTAGGTGAGTCTTTAAATTAAGTAAACCTATTGATTTTATATACCATACACCTAGTACATAAAATAAGAAATACAAGATTTATCAATTGCAACACAAAATGGTGAGAGAGATGAACATTAAATAAAGAACCACTACAGTTATTACAATATTTGATGGCTTTATTTTGGGATTCGCAATTACAAGTGAAAATCAATAAGAGTTTGTTAATAATTAAGAGTTGTTATTAATTGAGTTTACTTAGTTTGAACTTTGTTTTTGGCCTCTATACATCTGTCACCTAGGCACCAGAATTTGACAGTTTCGGATGATACTCGTGCTGGTTATGCCTTAACTATTTCAACTGCAGGCTAGAAAAGCAACAAAATTCTGGGTGGGTTGCAGTGCCATTCCATCAGGTTTTATATATTCATGGCGGATGAGGGCTTAGCTGCCAAGAATGTGCTCGGCAAGCATAAAGACTAATATTTTTGATGGTTTAGTGCATACGTGCTATTCATTCCTTGTTGAAATATAGTGAACCCTTTAATGCCCTGCGAGTCTTCACTTGCGGGTTTATGTATTACTTTTAATGGATTGAGATAATCTTTTCATCGTCGTCAAAGATTGCCTCGTTTGAGAAAAATTGATTCATTTTTCCTTCTATTTTGTATATCAATGGGAAAACATACTGGATTTCAAATTTGCAATAGTAATCGAGAGAATTAGAAACGTGTAAAGAATAAAAATGTCAAACGATGATGCACAAAGCGAAAATAAAGCCAGAGGATAAAGTAGAAATCTTAATGGAACCAAATTAAAATAAATATCCAAAACATTAAAATAAGACAAAACAGAAACGAGCCACAAAAGTCACGATCAAGTCAAGTAAAGAGGTGAGCAAAAAAAAGAACAACATTCACAAGAAACAAAAGCAGGAAAGATATGGCCACTTCAATCTGAGGCAAAGGGAGGGCGACAAAATCATAACATGGCCTGGTCGTCATATCCTATTGAAAGCTGTCAATCATACATTATTTTATTTTATCTTTTCAGGGTTTGGGAGGAGTTGTTTGTTTGATTGATACATCGACCATTTCCCACTCAAGAAAATGTTCAAGAATCTTTTCAAATTTCAATTCTCGTAGTCAGTGAGATTAAATGCAGCCCAACCATTTTTATTCAAATCTTTCTTTAAGATCGTATATTAATTGATTATACAAAGATGTTATTTTCTTCATAAGGTTATATGTCAAAATTAAACATCGACTTGAGAGGGATAGTAACAAGAACAACTACTTGCGATTCGTTAACAGCAAAAGTACTATAATTGCAGGAACATAGGTAACGGGCAGAAATTATCTATGATGGCTGTATCTAAAGTGTGTCACAATTGACAGCAAAGGTATCACATCAAAGTAAATATAGATACTTGGGTAAAGCATAGTAAAGATAGAACCATCTGTCGCGTTGTTTTTGAGCCATCGCAGTGTATTTCTGAAACAGATTTAGACGAAGAAAAGTAAATTATTCAGGTATTCGTATTATTACATATTATGAAAATCTAGAGACAATGACATGAATTTATAAAAAGCTTTGACTATATTAAAAATGCTAAAGACTGATTGTCCTAATAAAATATTAAATTTTATATAAAATTTAGTATTTTATGCATTGCTATGACTTGTTCTGCAAAGACCGCATCGTAACACCATTAAAAACAGTCAATGTGCTACTGATAATTTGCAAATTTAAATATTGGCTTGATATGAATACGCCGTAAGCGTTGGAAATAACATTGAGTTGTAGTAAATATAGATTTAATAAACATGTTTATGTTACTGTATAGTTGCTTGAATCAGCTTTACGCTTTGCTGAAATTGAATCTCTTAAAAATAATGAATTTTTATCTTGGCGTAAGTCAAAAATATGAAGAAAGTTTGCGTTTAAACATGTTAATTTGTGAAGCGTAATAGGCATGACGTATATGAATGAAAATCCATCGACTTACAAACAATCGGCTTACAGTTTAGGTTACACTTTAGAAGACCCGGCCAATATTTTCGTATTTCTCTTTATCTTAAAGAGGTAAGCACATTTAAAATACATTTCATTACATGTAATACCAGGTAAACAATAAAACAGACAAATAACCTAATCGTTTTCGTAGTAATGTTTGATTACAGATGCAGGTACAATCTGTTATCTTTTATGTATATTAAAGTAAGCGTCGATAAATAAATGAACCTAATTTCTCTTTAGTACGCACAAAATGGTGGCTCAAAATTCACTCACTCACAGTTCAATAAGGGTGTAGAAGTACTGAACGCCTTGTTTTACACGTTTTAAATAAATTTCTGTCTTTTCTGTAATAGATCTTGATCATTTATAAAAATTTGTTACAATGCTCAAAAATGAAACTCGTTTCCTTCTTTTATTTTCTTTTATCTTACATCGAGCCATTACCTTTATTCTCTACAAAGCTTTGATGTATCTTGTTTGAATATCTTGTCTTGTTACAAAATGGTGGCTCAAGAAACCATTCACTCACTCACGGTTCAATAAGGTGTGAAGTACTGAACTTGCTTGTTTTACACGTTTTAAATAAATTTCTGTCTTTTCTGTAATAGATCTTGATCATTGCTTCTAAGAATTGTTACAATGCTCAAAATGAAACTCGTTTCCTTCTTTTATTTTCCTTTTATCACCCACATCGAGCCATGCCTTCTCTACAAAGCTTTGAAATTGAGCTGTCTTGTTTGAATATCTCTGTGGGAAGAAGTATCTGTTTCATTCAATTCTTTATAATACATTTGATTGAATATGAATGAATAAATGAAGTGCATGTAGAATATTATTTAATATGGGTCATCGACTGACTGAGAAAAGATTAGAATGGAAGGAATTATGAAAAATTTTCTTCCTGTAACTTTTCAGCTCAAATTCACAGAAATGTAATTAGTTCTGAAGTGTTGGATTCCATTTGAATAAAATGCTTACGATGTCTACGAACAGTAGAATTAAGATCCCAGTACATTTAAAAATAATATCATTGAGTAATAAATCCTTTGATTTGGGATCTATTTCAAGACAATTGTCCTATAGTGGACGGAAAATGAGAATATACCAATGTACTCAAACGTTTTCTCTGTTTTTATAACAAATTCAGATAATTTTAACTCTGTTCCTATTGTCCAAAACAACAACAACAACAAAAACATTTGTTTTCAGCACCTCCCTCACTCATTTTTCCATGAAGATGTTTTAATTTCACAGATTTCATACTATACGAAGCCAAAACTTCCGAACACAATAAACGCATTAGTATTTCCAAGTCCTCTTTAATAACCCCTGAGAATCTTAATGATGAATGCACAGGTGACCAAAATTACCATCAAAAGCGCAAAATATGTGATAACTAGAGAAATATTTGGCTTATTGCAACGAAATTTGGCAAAATTACTATAGGAGAAAGCAAAAAGAACATAAAAATTCGAAGAGGTGAATCACTAGTTAAAAAACACATTTTATAAAAAGTGGTCAAATAATGATGAGTTATATCTTATGAAAGGTCCATCTAATACGGAGTGCGGCCCCCGTTTGCTGTTATAATAGCTTCACAACGAGCCGTCCTAATGTTAGGGTGGGTGCTGAGAAATATTTGTGGCAATGAGTTCTACTCTTCTAAAAATGTGACTTTTATCGTCCGGAGGGTCCTGCGAAGGTGGTAGTTTCATGTCATGACTGTATTATCCCAAACCTGTTCTACAGGATTGAAATCCGGAGACTTCGTGGGCCATATCATACGTAAAATATTCTCTTCAAGAAAATCATTAACAATGTGAGCTCTGTGGAGCTTTGCATTGTAGTCCAAGCCTGCAGAAACCAGGTAAAGCCTCACATAAGATTTAAGGACCTCATCTCTATAGCACTGTGAGGTAACACTACCCACATAAAAGACTTGCATTGGTGTAAGACTGTCCAACATGACAACATGATGCCGTCCCATACAAGGATTCCTCTGCTTCCACATTGATCTATTTCCCTTTAGAGGGGACTTGACGTTCTCACCAGATAAAGACTCCCCAATAATCTGAGTGCTGAATCTCGACTCAACAGTGAAAAGAACACACCCTTTCCTTGGTGTGATCAAGAATTCGATGTTGTCCTCCATGACGAAAAGACTCTTCTGTATAATACGTTAAGAGGGGGACACACAACAGGACGACATGACGTAAAGGGCCCTCTCTGCTAGGCGCTCGTATACTGTTTGGTTGGAAATTCTTGTTCCAAACACAGCACCAAGGTTGCGAGAAAGCACTGTGACCGTTGTCTGCTCATGTCTTAGTGCAGAGATGCCAAGTTGTAATCTTGTACAGGTGTCGTAATGTTTTCGGCCGTATGTCTTGGTGATAGTCCCTATTATTTCGAATTGATTCTACAACCAGGATACAACTTTGTATTACTTGCGACCATAGAGCCACTTCCACTTGATAATGCCCAGTTTCTAGCCTGCAACGGTTTTCTATTTCCTTGAATCATCTAAATAGGGATGGCCAAATCGTGCCGCATGCGCCAAACGTTGTGGATTGGATGATTACAAGTGGCGTTTCAATCTGTTCTGAAGGAGCCATCGTGGTAACGAGTTTTGAAGCAGAGTTTTATTTTTTATATATTTTTTGTGTGTTGCGATATATGTAACTGTGATCTACTTATTCTTTTTCAACATTTACTAAGAGTTTTGAATTTTTTAAGCTTACAACCATCACAGTGCAAAATAAAATGACCAAAAGAAGTTGAGAAAATGACAATGGACGTGAATTTAATACACGGTAAGAAAATGAACCATTATTTAATGGAAATTCATCAGGAAATCTATTTTGCAATGTTTGAGAAAATCTTTTTCACGTATTAGAAGACATGACTTCAGTAGACGCTATGAAACACAGCATCAGACTTACAAAAAAGAAAAGAAGTTTGTTCTCAGGTCTGAGATACAAAATACTAAGAAAAAGGAAGAAATCAGAAGAAAACAAAATATAATTGCAAAAGCAACTAGTTTAGACTTAGCAATAACAGAAGCATCATATGAAATTACTTAAACATTGTCAAAAAAAAATTTCTGAGCGAGAAGAAATTTATAAGCCTAGTATTCGAATATTAGAATAGCCACTTGATAATAAAGGTGTTGAAAGACGAAATTAATATATCAAGGCAGACAGTTATGAGACGTATCGAGGAGCTCTCTCAGGATGTATCCCAGCAATTAGAAGACCTTGTCCATTCCTGTATTATCTTTTTTCTGGCTTTGGATCAATCAACAGACATATCTAATATTTCACAGATGAATATTTTTATGAGAGTAATTGGGGACATAATACTTACGTATTTAAAGAACTAGACAGTTTGAAGTCATTGCATGGTAAAACCAAGGGATCAGAGATATTTGAAAAAGTAAGATCATGCCTAGAAAATCTAAAAGTAGATCATTGCAAATTCATTAGTGTTGTGTGCTGATAGAGAGTCATCAATGGTAGATAAAATCTATGGCTGTAAATTTGATTGAATTTTTTTGGGGATCATCCTGTACTAAAATATCATTGCATTATGCAACAACAGATACTGTGTGCTAAAATTTAAGATATACAACATGTTATGTTTCCGTTTGTGAAATGTGTGAATAAAATTAGAGCAAATGCATTAAACAGACGAGAGTTTAGAGAATATCATGAATTGTTAGATTCAGAATATGGTGATATTTACCCTCATTTCGACTTGCGCTGACATTCTAGAGAGAAGGTTCTGAGTTGATATTGAAAATGAAAAATGCTGTTTCTAATTTTTTTAGAACAAGAAAATAATCTACCTGATGAAAGAGCCCTTCTATTTGATATCACAAACGGCATTTTTTTTCGGCCTTTTTAGTTAATATTTCAAGTAATTTGAATGATCAAAATTTAAAACTACAAAGTAAGAATAAATTATTTCCAAGCTTATGAAATAGCCCCAGTTCATTTTCGAAATAATTTAATAACTTATCTTTCAGTTAGAAAACGAGTAAATGAGTCAATTCCCATGCTTGAAATAGCCGAATTCATGCTTTTAGAATAATAGCAGTTAAGTCAAGTATAATGAAAAACTGAGATATTGCAAGGAACATCTGAAAGTCGTTTTCATGATTTTGCTAAAGAAGAGAACTACATCCCTCCTTTGTAAACTAATTATCACTTAACAGGTCAATTGAAAATTCCCCGGCCTGACACATACATGGTGCTACTAAAATTAAATCCACATATGTTTAGTTAGCCCTAACCCTCAAAAGATGCGTGTATAAATTTAACAGCTGTCGGATCATTAGTTTGTGAATTATAGCATTTTGAGTGAAGCAACTTTTGTTATTGTGAAAAAAATGGATAAAAAGAAATTTCACGTGTTGATAAAATATTACTTTTTGAAGGGAAAAAATACAGTTGAAGCAAAAAATTGGCTTGATGCCGAGTTTCTGGACACTGCCCCAGGAAAATCAACCATCAAGGATTGGTATGCTAAGTTTAGACGTGGCGAAATGAGCACCGAAGACGGTGAACGCAGTGGACGCCCAAAAGAGGTTGTTACCGAAGAAAACATTAAAAAAAATCCACAAAATGATTTTGAATGACCGTAAATTGAAATTGAATGAAATAGCAGACACTCTAAAGATATCAATTGAACGTGTACATCATATCATTCACGAATATTTGGGTATGAGAAAGCTCTATGCAAAGTGGGTGCCGCGCGAGCTCACTTTTGACCAAAAACAATGACGAGTTGATGATTCGGAGCAGTGTATGGCGTTTGTATTTTGGGATGCGCATGGAATAATTTTCATTGACTACCTTGAAAAAGAAAGGACCATCAATAGCGACTATTACATAGCGTTATTGGACCGTTTGAAGGACGAAATCGCCGAAAAACGGCCACATTTGAAGAAAGTGCTGCTTCACCAAGACAATGCACCGTGTCACAAGTCAGTGAAAACGATGGCAAAAATCCATGAATTGGGCTACGAATTGCTTCCTCATCCACCGTATTCTTTAGATCTGGCCCCCAACAACTAGTTCCTGTTCTCAGATCTCAAAAGAATGCTCGCTGGGAAGAAATTTTCGTCGAATGAAGAGGTGATCGCCGAAACTGAGGCCTATTTTGAAGCAAAGGACAAATCGTACTACAAAAATGGTATCGAAAAGTTGGAGGGTCGCTATAATCAGTGTATCACCCTTGAAGGGAATTATGTTGAATAAAAAAAAAACTAATTTTGCCAAAAAAATGTGTTTTACTATGGTAGGCCGGGGACTTTTCAATTGACCTGTTAGTTAATAAAACATACTGCAGATGCCTAGTAACATACAAATGGAATTGATTGTAAATAAATCAATTTGTTATTAAATATAACAAATTAATTCTTAAAAACAGTTTTTTGCAGATCAAAATGCTTCTGACGTAATGAAATTCCTGCTTTCATTACTATACTGCAAAAATTATACACGTCGCTTTGGAGCGACCTACAGATGTGAACAAGCATTTTCAACAAAGAAATTCATGAAAAGCAAAACATTGTCGTAAATAATTGATTCAATTTTGAAGAGTTCTCTGCTACTCTAAGTAACAAATTTAACACCAAACATTAAGAGACCAGCGAAATCCAAGCAGGTTCAAAAGTTTCAATAGTGGTAAACAATGTTTATGAGCTGTAATAAATATTGTTTGACATACAGTAATTAAATCATTTAAAAATGTTAATTATATCAATAAACATAATCCTATTAAAATTGTTTCTAAACAAACTTCCCAGCTAGCAGAGAGAATAGACGAACCTAAATTCGAACCTGATCTCTCTCTCAGTGCCAACAAATGTAGTCCAGAATTATCTGCACCAAACGAGGCTCATTGTCAGCTGTTGTACCATCACGAAGTGATCATCCTCTCGTACAGGAGATCATTCGATACTATTGTACAGTGGTGTTTCATTAAATCTGTCATAAATTAATTATTTTAACTACATGTGTGGGGTTAAGTTATTCCTTTTCTTCTCCTAAGAGAAGCAGATTCTATCCTCATCTCTACTAACCAATTCTTATCTCCATTTTCTAACCACTAACTTAAGATGGTATTAAAACTGCTCGGACTATTTATGCATCTGAATTCGTTTGTTAAAAAATTGTTGCTTGGTAGGGAAAAGTTTGGCCACCTCTGATCTAAACCCTTTTGAGAACTAATTCCCGCTGTAGTCAACTTTGTGGGTTTTATTACAATATTCACAACACTTCTGACAAAACTCCCACGTGGGTAAGCAGTCAAATTGCTACAAATTTAACATGAACACATTTACTTGATGCTAACATTGTGCTACCCGTTCATCAAATTATATATGTTACAAATTTTACCTTTTTTTACTCGTAGCAGTTTTGAATTATTGTGGAAAACCTGTTTATGACTTTAATTTTGGACACCAGTGTACATTCAATAATAGTGTATTTCAAATATAGTGTTGGGAGCTTTACATCCATTTCTTGCTTTTATTCGTATTTGAATCAGCAACGGCATCTTCACTTTTATTGTTTTTTTTTTCTTTTGTAACCACTTACAAATTCATTCATAGCTCAAAAAATAAAAAAGATAAATTGATATGGATTTAAAATGCATTTAAATTATGCTTACGATTGCTTTTAGAAAGAAATAAAATAAATTTAAAAAGTGTAAAACGCGAAGACTAATAAAAGGGTTTAAGTTCTATTTATGGTATGAAAATTAATTATTTTTATTTACAAATTTTTGGAGCTTCTTTCGGTAATAATCTATGCCACCAACGTTGAAAAACGTTGCTATTGTTAAATTATTATTTACATAATTGAATATTGTTATAGAAGACAATGAAGGTGCGATGATAAGAAATAACAATATGCATGAAAAAAATAAAGATAAACAACTATTTTATGTACTTTCTCCAGAGGGTGTTCACATTTTTTCTAGGTATGAGATTATTACGATTGTAATTGACTAATAGTATAGAAGACAATAAATTTGCATTGGTAAGAAATAAAAACATGTATGAAAAAAACAAAGAAATAAAGTTATTTTACGCATATGTTCCAAGCTGTACTCACACTTTCTAGGGATTATCAAAGCATGAGATTATTGTGAAGGTAATTGATTAACAGTATAGGCGAAAATAAAATTGCGATGATAAGAAATAACAATATGTATAAAAAAAAATAAAGAAAGCAACTATTTATGTATTTGTCCCAGATGATGGTCACACACTTGCTAGATATGAGATTATCACAATGAATTGACTAATGGTATGGTAGACAATAAAATTGAGATGATAAGAAATAACAATATGTGTGAAAAAACGGAGAAAAAAAGTTATTGTATTTATATGCACCATGCTGTTCACTCACTTGCTAGGAATTATCAAAGCATGAGATAACTATCATAAATATCGGAGAAACGGGCCTATTTTTGGAGCAGAAAATTAAAAAAACAAAGAATAATTTCTTAAACATAAATTTACGAAACAAAACATGAATTAAATATTTGATCTTACCCTCTTTGCATTTGGTGTCCAGTGTTTCATATATGGTCAAACTATCTTCACATCCATACATCTGTTTAGAATAGTTGCTCCAACATCGGTCCAAACATTGCTATGAAACAATTTTGAGGAAATGCTAGATAAACCTAGATGAACATTTCTCCTGAGGAAACTCTAAATATTTTAACTTGATTTTAAGTAACTTTAAAATGTAGAGATAAATGTTGTTTCAGGGTTCTGAAACTTTATTTATTTATAAGGAATGGTAACACACACATTCATTCACCACCCACCCGCAACAAAAGTTGTCTAAAACCAAAACGACTGTGATTTGAAATGCATTAAATAAAAAGCTTTTAAGATATTATTTAAAATAATTTTGTCGTAGCTTAAAATGTAACTATTAATTAACCAGTTGAGTTCTTTTATTTACTGCAGTCTTATTTTATCCAGAATTGTATTTTAATTAATTGGATTACAATTGCTGCTGTATATTCGCATCATTATCTTCATCTCCCTTTTTTATTCTACTTAGCTAATAATGCTGATAACCCTTTATATTATTACTTAAAGTTATGATAAAAGCTATCTTGAAAGCATACTTGTAAGATATCACCCACAAATACTAATACGTGAACAGTTTCTTAAATTTAAGTATGATAGAAACTATATTTATATGCAGTGAGGCTCAAAGTTACAGGACAATGGCCAAAATGAAACAGAAAATGCAGTAAATAAATTGTTTTAATCAATTATCCTATGTACGACATTTTTAAAGCTATACAGAAACTATATATGAAATTTTTAAGACATGGTTGTCATGATACTCAAGCCATTCAAGGTCATATGAGAATTCCTCGTAATTCCATCTTAACGTTATCTTGAGTCTTCTTGACATCTCAAATCGTTGTCCTTTTGGCATCAACTTTAGTTTTGGAAACAAAAACGCGGCCGGCGTTGTTTTCGTTGAGTCGTGGGCTAGAGTTCAAGATTCCATTTAAGACGGCTCTTGCAGCAGGTTTCAAAGTCCTCCGATTCTAAGTCCTCCGATGGCGGAGTGTGGGAATTTAAAGGAAGAGGTATCGGCTCAAGAGTAAGTTGGAGAGACCGGGCCGGGGAGGGCAAGGCAGTTCAGTTATATTTTTTTGAGGAGGGGTGTCAAAAACTGACCAATAACATCTCCATTATTAAATGACTCGTTGTTGTACAGCAAGTAATAAATTTTGCTTTCGTTCAAGTCCTGTGGCACACGCCAGTTATGTTTTCTCCAAATGATCCATCACATCCCTGTAGAAACCGCATTCACTGTATGTTGTCCAAAAAAAAAAAAAAAAAAAAAAAAAAAACAAATTCCAAGTAAATCATTCACCAGCAGTCACAAAAAGCTTAATGTCATCTTCATTCGAGAGTTTCGGAAGCGAAATTTTGTCACCTTTGGAGAATTTAGGTAACCTAACTCCACACTCTGCTTTTTTGTTTCAGGATCATAAGTGTATCATCATCTCGATTCGTCATCAGGGATGGTCATTGTTAAGTATGATTCATGATTATGCATTTGAAGAAGATATTTATAAGCAACCACGTGCTATTACTTTTGTTCAATTGTCAATGAATGCGAAACAAATCGTCAACACAACTTCATTTTTTCCAAATTCTCAAAAAATTATAGTTCAAGCTATTACTTTATCAAAGTCTAAACGTTATGTGTAAAGTATAACCGTTAACCGACTGAAACATTTGAATTTATCTTGGATAGCTTCGATGTTCAAGTCACTTCGATTAATGAGCGGACGTTTCATTTCTTACATCAACCGTAACGTCCTCTCTGCCATCTTGAAATTTTCCACACCACCAAAACACAATCGATTGCAACAAACACTCATCATTACATCGTTTGACAGTTTTCGCTACGAAATTTTTCACATTTCTATTCAAAATAGGACTCAAGTACAAGTATAAACAACAGATTACACGCAAACTGATATGATTTGTGAATCGTATTCAGAAAACTTGATGATTTTTTTGTTTCTTCTTGTGGTACACAGATGGCGTCTCATACACATATTCTGTTGCATCAGCTTTAAAACTATTAGCCCCATACTGTGTAATGCTCCCTAATAAATAATGGATGTATCATTAATTTCTATACTAATTATTATAAATTAAGTATTTAATACAACAATTCTAAATTAGGTCGCATTAAAAAGAATTAAAACTCATCCAGAGCTCTTATTATTTTAATGAATAGGTGTTTTCATAAAAATAGTAATAATAGGAAACTCACTCTCTGAGATCGCGGTCCTGTCTTGTTATTGGTTTGAAATCGCACGTCATAATCAATGCAGTCTGTTTGATAAGGATAAGGTAGAAGGCGCTCTTGTTCCTGAAAAAAATTCATTTTTAGGTACATAGTAGAAACCACTCGTCTGAAACAATTAGAAACTGGGTGTATTCAGGTTATTGATTTATCAGATAACCAGTAATTCACGGATAAAAATTATACCAATGTCGTAGGAGTAACATGAAACAAAGAAAAGGTAATGTTAAACACAAAACTGTTCACATTTTCTGTCACACAGCTTACAAATAACACATCATTAGCCTGGTTTGACAGATTAAAAATAATTTCTACAGCTTAGGAAAAGAAGTCAAAAATTTGCTCGATATTGTTACATTTCCGAATCTACAGGGGTTGGACAAAAATATGGAAACACCTTTTAAAAAACATGTTTCTTTGCTTAATATGGTGTAGGAAACCCGTTGGCATCCAAAACAGCTTGCAGTCTTCTCGGAATGGATAAATACAGTTCCTGTATGTGTGCCAAGGGAATATTATACCATTCTTCCTGCAAAACGGTGGCAAGTTCAGATAACGATGTTGGCGGTGGATAACGAGAACGCACTTTCCGTTCCAATGTAGACCACAAAGGTTCGATAATATTCAGGTCTGGTGAATGTGGTGACTAGGGGAGATGGGACAAATCCTCCTCGTGCTCAGAAAACCAGTCCTGGACAATGTGAGCTGTGTGAACAGGGGCTTTGTCGTCTTGGAAGACACCATCACCATCGGGGAAAAAAGTTTGTACCATGGGATGAACTTGATCTGCCAAAATGTTCACATAAGTCTTGGCAGTCATGTGCCCTGACACAGTTATCATGGGGCCAGCAGAGAACCACGATATGGCTGCCCAAACCATAACAGAACCCCCGCCATGTTTCACTCTTGGCAACAAGCAGTCTGTATTATAGGCTTGAGATAGCGTTCTCCAGACGTAAACTCGGACAGAAGTGGGAAACAATGTGAAAGAAGACTCGTCAGACCATATTACACGCTTCCACTGCCCTATAGTCCAGGCTTTATGACTTAAACACCACCTTTTCCTGTTACGGGCATTAGCATCACTGATGAGTGGCTTCTCAATTGCAGCACGGCCAGAAATTCCCAGTTTATGAAGCTCCCTTCTAATTGTTTTGGTACTCACAGGGTTCTGTAACACAACATTCATTTCAGCAGTAACTTTTGCAGCTGTGGTCTTCTTATTTTTCGTCACAATTGCCCTTAATGATCGTCTGTCACGATCACTCAGCACACACTTTCCTCCGCGCTATGATTTAGCAGATGATGTTTTTCCGCTTTTCAAATATGCGGAATAAATCTTCGATACAGTACCTCTTGAAACACTAAACACCTCGGCTACCTTGCTTACGGAAGCACCTACCATACGTGCTCCAACAATTTGCCCACGTTCGAAGTCTGTTAACTCTGACATAATGCAATGGCAACCTCACATAACAGTACTCCAACAACAACTGAACTGTTTAGCACATTTACGAAGTTGTATAGGTGACGTTAGTAGTCAAAAACGCCAGCGCCACCTACATATTTCATTAAAATCAATCTTTCTTTTCAAACATGCATTTTACAAGGTGTTTCCATATTTTTGTCCACCCCCTGTATATTCCCGAACTAAATTTGATCTATTTGAAAAATTCTTTAACTGGTTTATAAGCTTATAGGAACATTGAGAATCTAGTGTTAATGATTGGTCGCCTTTCAAACGGCACAACAACTACTGCATGATGTTTCACAAGTGAAGGCTCTCACGCCACTGATGACAACGACGCGAAGTTAATCACGTCGGGCCGATTGGTTGAGAGGAGGTAAAGCACTATCAACTTCCTACACGGCGTACAAATATGAATTTGTCTTTTGAAGCACTATCGCATTATCTGTATGTAACTCGAATTATTAACAATTCTTCCCTTAACTAACACTTAGGTTTATTTTCTAATTTTACATTTCAACTTCTGGCTACTTTCAAACTGAACGAAAAGCTTCACAAACTAGATAAACGTTAGATGTGTAGTGAATGGATGTAAGAAAATTCGTGAAAAAACAACAAAAAATTGAATATGATGTTAGTTGTGAAAGAATAGTGGAGTTAGTAGAGAGTAATCGATAGTTGACATGTAAGGAAAATTGTATGTGCTTATCCATAGCAAACCGTTTGAGTAGGGATCCTTAGTGGAATGATCTTATACCGAAAGAAGTCAAATTTAATCATTGGGCCTTCAATCTCTTTGGTTTAACTTGTTCGAACCCGCGTGAGTTGGTAATCTAGAATGTTATTATTGAGTCTAAATTAGGTTTCATGCGTGTTACGAGTTAATAAGTAGAGAGAGAGAGAGAGCAAATACTGAATATTTTCATAATTTAAAGAAATTAGTAAACAGAACTTGATTATCATATGTCTTCCATTTCATTTCATTGTGTAGTTTAGTGACAATATTATTAAACTTATAATGGAAAGTGAATTAAGTGAAAATCACCGTTCGTTACTATAGCACCCAACCATTCCTGATCCTGTATTAGGATCCCCATATGGCATATTAATTTTTCCTTTTAAATATTCATGAATTTTTATGAATATTTTATAGGAAAAATTAATAAGTCATATAATGAATGTTCATGAATACTACTCAATTTAAAAATTCATGAATTTTTGAGTAGAGTACAAGATAATATATTTTATAACATCTCCGTACAATTATAATGGGCCTAATTTAACAGGAAAAGCGCGCAATCGGTGTAACGTGACAGGGGAATCCTTAATGCAAGTCGAGTCAACAGACTTTGGTACAGTGCAGATGATACTAAAAGATGCATTTCCTCTACGAGACCTCACGTGGCTCGAAGCCGATTTCAACTCGGTCAAACTGCCGCAGAATCAATTCAGGTTTGTTAATACATATCAAAGATTATACATTTATTGAATTTAATCATGTCGGAAATTGAATTAATACAGAATGTAATTTTGAGAACTTTCGTATAAGAAGATGACCATTTCTGCACCAATTCCAAATACTAGCTCTCGCCTAAATTTTTTAAACGACAAATTCATAGGCGAGGTATATCTCATGATATACCGAACATGAAGCAATCAAGAGATAGTTAACAATAAATTTTGACAATCGTTATTTTAACTGTCATCGCAATTTTCATAATCAGCCTCTAATACTTTTAAATGCTTTAAAAGTCCATCAAACAGAAACTTTTGATTCCTTTAAATATGAAACTATTGCCAATGATATAAAACATCGATAAAAAATAAAACCTCAAAAGGGAGATCGCCAGACTTTCAAAAATGAATCCGCGCTTTGTTGAGTAATCAGATTAGGTCTGTAGATTACTTTATTCCACCCCTTCACTCAATTATCATAATAACTCTTCCAATAAAAATAGACACGGTTCAAGTAATCAAGTTCACCGATCATTGCCCAATCGCATTAAAAAGAACAAGGCTATCACTATTTATCGGAAATTTCCTAACCAACCAGATTATGGTATTCGAGAGCAACAAAGACGTGATTGTCCGTCACCATCTTATAAATCAGTAGAGGAAAGGAACACCAAAGTATCAGTAGTACCACCTCATCTCAGGATGCGTACTCCTACATAGATGTCGCCCCCAGATTCTCACACCATGTGGCAACTAAGAAGAATTAATTCTCAGGCGTAAGAGTCGTTTGCAAAAAATCAACCATACAGCGCCCCAATCAAGCTACAAAGATCTTTTAAAAGAAACCAAGCGTGAGGTTTTAAGATCCTTAAGGGGTTTCTTCGTGCATTTTGCCCAAATATTATATTTTACTGAATGTCTTAACTATCTTTTTGTAGAATTATCTTTCTTCTTTTTACATTTGAGGTTTTTCAGGTAGTGTATAAAGTTAACTATAATACGGAGAGTTTTATCATTTCAGACGGAGTGAATTTCGTTCAGAATTAATAATATAAATCTATTACTGTTAAACTTTTAAATCTCATCCTAACATATAAATTATAATATGACTCAAACTGATTCTCGCAATGTAGTTTAATTAAATTAGTGATATTAGCTTTTGTATTATTCAAAATTTTTGCATAATTTCCCGCTCGGTTGTTACACCCAATGACACATCACGTTTCATACGCAGAAAAGTTTATTAGAATTTGGTGAAGTTAGAGTCCAATCTGCAGAATTCTACATCGAAGGCCTTCAAATGGTCAAGAAACGCGGAACGAAATGCATAACTATGGAGGGTGACTATGTAGAAAAGTCTTAAGAATAATAAATAAAAATTAAGTTTCTACCTCGATTACTTTATTAATAATAATAATTCGAAATAAAAACCAACGTTTTTATATGGTGGCAAAGTTTATTAAAAACAATTATTAAAATATTAGTTAAAACTGGTCGCAAATATCTAAATGTTGCATTGTTAGGCAAATAAGAACGGTTCCCAAAATTTCAGAGCTCTAGCTTGAGGGGAAGTTGGTTAAATTAACGATCGAAAATTTGATGACACACACACACACCAAGTGAAATTCAGAAAAACGTTGTAAAAAACCTTACAATTTTCGGCATAATAATTAAGACTAAACGATACTGAGGGCTTTCAATAATCTATGGCTTTCTGAAATAAACAAATCAACATTAATAACTGTAATTTATAATATTATGTATCTAAGGGTCAATAAATTTATAGAATAAATTTTATCCAGATAAGTAGGTTATTTCTTAGTACATAATCAAATCTACTTGTTCTAGAAAACTACATACGAGGGAGTTATTTAACTGTGCTCCTTCGTATGGAGCCTTCGAGTAGAGAAAGATTTTCAAAAATTGGATAACAAATACAGAAGTTATGGCCATGGAGGAATTACATTTAAATCCAACCTCATATTTTTTTCTGATTCCAGGTACAAACCAATTTTTATATATTTTTTATATAGGTAATCTTCAATTGACTGAAAAAGAATTTTCTTACCATTTCAATGAAAATCTCGTACCGATATCCGGGTCTCAGGAATGTCCCTTCCTCGAAAGGGTTGACGGGAACAAAGGGGGAATGAACAGATATCAGGACTCCGGGGTCTTCAAAGGGAAAGAAATTTTCATGGCTGTCTGCGTTCATCATAATCTGTTTAAAGTGTACTTTGTAATTTGATCCCACGCCATTCATCTTATCTGTTAAAAATTCGAAATCAAAACATTAATAAACGTAAAATTAAAAAGGTAATACTATATCGGAATTATAATATTTATATAGTTTTAGAAAATTAAAGTTCTTTCATCTCTTAGCTTTCTTTTTAACTCGTTAGCTCTAAAATCCTTTGATGAAACCCTGTCTTGCATTTTAAAGATAATATTTGTCGAACAATTTTTTATTTTGTAGAAGACGGAGAAACGTCAGAATATCATGTTAAAACTCGTTTATTAAATTCCTATTCGGAACGATTCCTCCATTTCTTGTCCGATATTCTTAACTTGCAAAATGTTCGAATTATAGGGTAAATAATCATAATTTTTGTTTCAATCGTTTCATTTTTAATCTATGTATATTCATTTTAATAAGTTGATATTTTTTTTTTATTTTAAGAATAAAATTAAATTAATAAATTGAAATTGAAATAACTTCAAATAATAAATGTTTTTCATATGTGTGAATATTGCAGACTAATCATTCTTTATGTTCGGAGTTTTAATTGGTTTTCCTTTTTCTTAGGACAATGTATTAAGCTAATCATATATATATATATATATATATATATATATATATATATATATATGTGTGTGTGTGTGTGTGTGTGTGTCATTGAACTGTACTGTTTCATTAAGTTTGTTTATTAATTTCGCTTAGAAAGAAGCGGAAAATATCCATAAGGCGGGAGACGCAGCTCTGCCGTTGAATTACAATAGAAGAACGTAGAACAGAGCAGAAGTGCAAATTTTATCTTACAATCGATTTGATAGCAGGGTACCAATCACGTGGGAAACTTACGTCGCATAAGATGAAGGAATTCTGGAGAATTTCTCTGACGTCTATCAATTTGTTAAGGATTATTTCCGAAATGCATGAGTATGAGAAAGCTGATTCAATAGATTTTATGAGCTTGTACAAAGATACGAGTACCTTGCTTTTTTACAAATCAAAACTCTCCCACATATGGGGACCCGTTACTGGGATCGAATCCCTTGATTTCGTATAGATATAAACAGCAAGCATAACTTTGAGGTTATTTACGAATCGTTAAGCTGAAAAAATGACGTCTCTTGATCGACGCGTGGTGAAAACGAATACTAGTAAATCTAACGTTGAATTTGATACAAATGAAGGTAGCTGAAATTATTTCTACCTATGATGCAAGAGAAAGAAGATTTTCACGAAGATAATTTTGTATCTTTCTCACGCAATTTTGTTGTTTTTATGCTGTAGATTTTTTGCAGTTGTGTATTGCTTGAATTTCAATTTGAAGGTTCTAAACTATCTTAAAAGATATTTAAAAGAAGAAAAAATATTATTATTATTATTAAAAATTTACTTTGTCCTTCATTTTAAAATTGATTACAATAATTTTGATTGGACACTTTTATTTATTTTAAAAGTAGAACCCATAACGTAAAAAAAAAAAAATGCATTTTGCATAAAAGTTGAAATGTAACTATTTAAATACTGATAAAATTTTTGATTTATTCTTGAATATTTTCAATTTTAAATGAAGGGAGATTTGATTTTCAGCTCCAAACTAATAATTTAATTGCTGTATCAACTTAACTACGACGATGTTTGATTAATGCAACAGTGTGTCACCAAGTAATATTTAGCATAAGAAATTAACTGTATAAGATTTAATTACTCGTTGAATTATTTTTTGAAAGATATTTTAGCGAGTTTATTATTGCGTTTCTATTGTGCTAGATGTAAGTTTAGAATTAATTACACTGGTAAGAAAAGAGTTTTTTGAACATGAATTTTCATTCAAAATTCACAATTTGCGAAGCGTAATTTTTTTATACCTAAATTTTAAATAGCATTCATTTTCATGAACATTCGCCACTCTTGAAGATGGGGAGCAATGTTACGAACATGAGTTGATGCTTCCCTGCAACTCTTCTTTCGTAAAGTAAAAGATGTATGCACAGATATATCACCAATTGACAAAAGAGAGTTTAAGCATCGATCCCTTCACTTTGGCGACGTATTTGGTGATATAACGAGAAACTTGACGTACATTTTAATTCTTTAAATAATTAGTTTTAATTGATTAATTTTTATTAATTATTGTTTTGTCATCCAAAACAATCGTCTATAGAAAATTTAAGCTCAATTGACCGTTTCAAAATGTGAGAAAAAAGCTTTTAAAATTTTGACCGAGACATAGTTACAATATGAGTAGAAGAAAACCAATTAAAAATAGATATTTGAAACGTTTTTGACTTTGAAGCATTATTAAGGAGTATTTAATTAACCCCTCAAAATGGCCTACTTATGTTAAGAAAAGAGTTGGAGTAAGATCTCCGTATACTGACATTCGGAATTAGGAATAATAACGAATGATACTTAAAAGGCTATTAAAACGAAAATTTGATAACTGAAAGGAGTGAAAAAGAGTTTGTGAAATAATTGCTTAATGTAATAATACATAAAAGCAAAAGTAAAGAAGACGAACAGAAAAAAATCTTTCAAAGAAAGAAAGAAACGTCAATAGGAACTAGAACCTGAGAAAAGTAGACATGAAATGAAATAGTGTTTGAATTGGAAAAACTTAAAATTGTAAAAAATGAACGAAATACGAGTGCGGGATATGACAATAAAAAAACTACCTTGATTTTATATTCAATGTTTAATGCAGAAATTTGATCCCCCAGAAACAAAGATATTAATCTTTACTTAAATAATAATATTACTTTCACCTTGTTCGAACTTCAGATTCAAAGAATGGGTATTCAAAAAATAAATCTTACCCAACTGGCTAATTATAATATAGCCTAGATTGCATCAATAGAAAATGAAGGATGGGTTGTTTTTTTATTTCAGATAATTGCGATTACATCGAACATTAGCTTCTAAAGATGCTGAAAATGACTCCGAAAATATTTAGACAACTTTTTGTAAGTCATATTTAAAGTCCATTAATTACTCGGACGGACATTGCGTATCAAATTAAGTATTATTTAATATAATAGGTTTCGAGCTTGGAAGTGGAAATTTTTATAAAGAACTGTCAGACTTAGTAATTTACGATCAAATTAAACGATGAGTTCCTCCAAATATAAGAGAGAAATTTATCGATGCTTAGCAACATTTAAAACTCCAGACGAACTTTTCACTAGTGTAAATGACTACGAAAGTGTTAGAATTAGTACTGAAAACAAGACTCCATCTCATACTGAGAAGTGAAAAAAATTTACTGGATTTAATCAAATTCACAAGACTTGTGAAGTTTATTAGTTATCAGCTCCTAAACTTGTCCAAAAATGCCGCATTTGACTTTTGCGCCATAGGTCAACACAATCATGTAGTTGATTGAACTTTTTAATAGAAACTCTTCAGTTATATATATACTTTTGAACTATATTTTTACTTTTTTTTTGTAAAATGTCTTGATATTTCCTACATTTTATTGTATTTTTAAGTGACTAATTTTCAGTAATTTATGTTGTATTTTATGCTAAAGCTGACAGTTGGCGCTAGCTGTCTGGTGAAAGATTATGTTCCAAGATGAATAAAGGAAGCTCCATTTTCAATACTTTGGAGTTTCTTTGTTTTGTAATGTGTCTGGAGTTCTTTACAAGAATATTTTTTTTTTGCAGTTAGTTGTTTTAAACAGTAAAATAAAGTGATGCTTACCGAAGTGCTTTGAAGTGATTTCAGTAAGCATCACTGATATTAAGTAGTCTGTTAGAGCCGCGGAGTTGGGAAGTAAAGAATTATGTTCAATTTGAGATTCAGTATTGTTAATTTACTTCAGTACGACTTTTTTTTAGCTAATATTGAGTGAAGAACATGGGTTGAATCTGCGCACTAGCTGCATAGGACTGACATTTTAGATAAAGCAGACCGGGTAAGTCTAACTTTGTCTTCTTTCTGTAGTTTTGATTGAGTGAATGGGTGTTAAATATTTAGAACCTGCTCTCATGTGGGGTAGATATTCTTACAATTCTGAGTATTGGGGAATATTATGGCTTCGGAAAGTGCGTGGAAATCCAAAATTACTTTTGTTTCTGAGAAACGTGTTCTCGAAGATTTTTACCCCAACGAGACTTATCCTTTCAAGAACGAAATAAGAAATGGTAGAAATTGAAGGAAAGAAAATAAAAATTCCAAACTATATCATTTACGACAAGCAACAAACGGACGAAACTTTCGGACCACAACTACACATTTGATTCTAACCATAATACACAGAAATGAAGAATCATCTATAATTTCAAGAATACGCCTCACATTCATAACTTAAGTTTCTTGGGGAACTTTAGAGAATTGGAATCGATTTTTTTAACAACTATCGAAATGAAATTCGATACTATTGCCCTATCTGAAGTCGTGAAGATACTTATAGGAAAACTCAATGCACCTTAATTAGAAAATGAAAGTATTTCAATAGCAGGAATGTTATGAAAAACAATATAAAAACGATTGGCTACTATTACAAAAGGATTACTATTAAAAAAAGAAACATTTTGTTTAAAATGCCATGTTGTTTTCTTTGTATTATCTTCGACATTGTGTTGGGTACTGAAATTTTAAACCACACTAAATATTAATAATAATTAAATAGTCATGAATCAATAGCCAAACGAATAGAAAAAAAAGTCAAAGGAATGAAAAAAAAAACCAAATTATTTTATTCATATTTATATATTTCAACATTCAAAATCTAAATTATTATATTTCTGTGTATAAAGGTCTAATACACCTTCTATTCATAATGATTAATATTATAAGTATTTACTTAACTGTTGCTGATAACTCAGGTCCAAGTGAGAAGTAGTACTTGCAAGGAGGGATCGACTACTCAATCATATTCAGTTTTTCACTAACATCGAATCCTTTGCAGCGACTCTGTTCAATAACAGCTTCAGAAATTATAACCCTTAAATAACTAGTTCGAGAGAGACGGCTCTCTCAGCCTAGTAGGTAATGACGCAACAAAAATCGACTGGTAAACTCATTCATCGGACCCATTGGAAGAGGGTTCAAAACACCACTGGCACTCCATAGTCATCAACACTCTTCCCCTCCACGTGGTCGTAAAACCTTACAACCCCGAAGAGGAGAACCAGGACTTGAACAGTATATGGCAGCATACCCTAGTACTACTGGTTTCATATACTCCCGACGCAAAACACTTGCCTCTGTGTGTATAACTAAGACAGATGCTCATAAATCCCAACTAGGGATATTTAGGCCCTGGCACAAGTGTCGACAAGGTCCGCCACTCAACTAGAGATAGCCGATAAAGTCAAATGGAAACTGTTCCAAGCAAAACTCAAATTAACAGAGCGAGGGTGTATATCAATTGCAGTTACGGGTGGAAAAATGACCTTCTCTACAAATATAAGTTGGAATGTTTCTCTTCGTATTGTCATGATGATACTGGAGGGGGAGTATGCAGTGACTCTCAGATGTTATAATGCTTTTATAACAAGTTCGCGAGAGACGTCTCTTTTAGCCTGGCTGGTAAAGATGCTGCAAAAAGCGACCGGTCAGTTTTTCTAGGGTTCGAAACAGTTACCGACAATCAAGGTCGACTCTGTCCTCCTCCATGGGATCGAAAAACCCACCCAACTCCAAACTTTTATCTCTTTACTCTTGGCAGCGTAGGTACGAGTCTGGCTGTTTCGTTGACAATTTCCGATCTCTTTCTTTCTCTTACCATTGACACTCACTTTTAAATTCTCCTCAGTTTGGTAAATGCTGTCTCATTCCTATTTTCTACATTTTAATATGTTTAATTTATTCAAGTTTCGGAAAGAGGTTTTCAAATGAATTAACGTCATTTGAAAACCCAAAGTGTTAGTTGAAGGGAAATAGGTGAGAGAACCCGTTCAGCTTTACAGACATTATAACTATAAAAAAAAGTTTTTTTTTTCTTAATTTTTTTTTATTGACATTGAATTCGATGGTCTTTCCTTCCCCAATAATTCAGAACTGGATAGATCATTTCCTCATAAGCATAATTTATTTGAGGGGGAAATAACATATTTCATGTAACTTATTAAGTGTTAAGCTTATGCTGTGTAGTTATGCAATGTTCTGGTTAACTTTGTCCCATTAATGAATCCACTTCCTTCATTATTTATTTCATTCATATACATCGCTCTAAATAATACTCCTACGCCTTGGGGGAGAGAGAAAGCGACCACATAAATGATAACGCATAAAATTATTCTGATATTTCATTATATTCGATATAAAGTACATACATATTTCTTATTTAAAATTTAAAAAAAATTATTTTGTAATTAAGGACACACAACCACATAGAAAAGGTTCCGTATAGAAAATCACTCAAAATCTCAGGATGTAGCTAGAAATTGGTTTTCTCAAGGAAGATGAAAATTAATTTACACACGTGAACATGTTTGAATGTTTAATTTGCTTTTACATTAAATATCGTACGTACGAAAATTTCAAAATGTACACATAAATATTATTCTTCTTAGTCAAGAAGGTGCATTGTCTTGCGGACAACTAACTCAAAATCACTTTCGTCACTCAAAGATGCTTCCTCGTTCTCGTTCAGAGCAGATATTTATGGTGATACAACGTAGCCGGTGATCAGTTTTTGCGACGATAGCTGTTTGATTAACCGCCA
>BMAW01104928.1:47868-70244 GCA_019974015.1 Nephila pilipes
ATATATTTCGAGGTAACCAGGCATACGAGATCGAAACTCATTTGGAATTCTAAAGTTCTTTTAGAATCGGTGCTGATGAATGGAAAATAATTTTTCCTTCTTAGTATCCATTTCAAGAAGATGCTTTTTACACACCGCATGTAAGGAAACCATATGGTAAAATCACATAAAAAGGAACCATCAGTTTTACTGTATTTCTAGAAATCTAATCACGAGGAATAAACAAGAAAATATTACACAGTTCGGTATATTTATCTGATGTAAGAAGAGAGAATCGTAAATAAACTAGGAGATGCTTTTAGAGCAGTCAGAATAAAATCCTTGGATTTACGGAATATAACTAAATAAATAGCTTCTCAATAAGATTATGGACTCGTTTTTAAATCGATAATTTTTCAAAACTTTAAGATACTTTTTATTGTAAATTTTCAGTATACATTACGCTCAGTGTTCTACTCTATATTTATAGAAACTTGTCTACTGTCGTTGAATAAACTATTTTTGTGCATAAATTTTTTTTAATTGTGAACTCCGTTTCAAAATATCAACATGGGAAAGCCTCTTTACCTGCTAAAAGTTAAAAAAATCATACTGTATTTTTTACCTTTCTAGTTTGATTTTTAAAATTCATATCTATCAAAGTAATCAAAGAACTTACGGAAAGTTGTAAATAATCAGTCAATATTAAACGTATGTCTGGTAAAACCATGCTAGAGCTCTCTGTTGATCGAATACTTATATTGATGATTCCTTTTTGGTAAAGCAAGTTCAATTTCAATGCACCTATATAACTATGTTATTATATGGAAGTCAAGCTCTCTAAATTTTATTGTAACATCTAGTGTTATACAAATATCACGCAAAATTTGGGATCCTTGGTCGGGGTTAAATGAGAAAGATCTAACTGCTATTTACCTGATTTATTATAATCAATTAAAATATTATAGGATATTTTTTACATTAAGCGGAACAGTTGCTTGTCCTGTAATCTGACATTTCAATATATCTAAGAGGTTCTTTGGCTGAATGAGATGGTAGTTGTCTCTGACACTACATTCTGTATCATTTCTTCTGAGGAATTTTAGTATAATGAATTCAGCCACGCTCTTAACGCTTGACTCAATCCCAGTTCTGATCGCTGAGTTATGATTTAGCTATTGAGCGTAAGCTACTTCCCTGCTTTCCTCAAGCTGGAAAGGGAATCTATCTAAAACTAGCATCTAGGCGCAGAGTATAGTTTCAGGAAATTGAACTTCATAATGAATTCAGAAATCAAATCTTGACTCATCAGGTTTTTCCAGCGTGATTTTTTGTCGGTTTACTGCGAGGGTCTGTGACCTGAGTGCTAAGGACTTTTAATTGATGATTTTTGTCTGTATGTTTAAGGCGCACCACTCGGCGCATTCATCGAGGTGCAATGGAAATATCAGAGATTACTAAAGCACTTTATGCTTATTCAAAATGTGGCGAGTGCCCCTTTTGTGCATAGACTTTATGTGAGCATCCTAGCAGCTTAGACAAATTATCAGTTCCTTTCTTTCGATTGTTTCTGAATTTGAAACATGGATTTGTAATTCATTTGTTCAGGTATCGAAAAATTTTAAGGGAATTTCTGTGTATAATATTTTATAGTACACAACTGAAACGGGGCGCATACTGCTAATAGTTTACGAAGGAGCTGAGACATTTATTAGAATTATATTTACTGTTTATCAGTTAAGCCTATAAATAAATTTGCTTAGTGCACATGTATGTGCATTGTGCTCTGAAAATTCACATATTACTAATAAATTTCAGGAAAGTATAGGTCGGATGGATGGTGGAGTACACAGGTTTTCCGGCCTTAATTTCTTGTCGGAACGCTATTGAATGAGTTGCTTCGGCCTGTTACTTGCTCATGAACTTAGAAAAATAATTTTAAGAATTTAAAATTACACACACATTTCAGCTTTAAAAGAATTAAATTTAAAAACCATTAGGAGTAATTTGTTCAGATATTTTAGATTTACGAATATTTCTATTTCCAATTTAATTAATAATGGTAAAGTAAATCGTTATGATTATATGCACTCGAAGCTTAAAGACTCCAGTCTACCGGTCATTTAGATTTCATGAGCATAACTAATGTTAATCCTGTGAAATTTCTACATTCCTCCTCACATCCAGACAATTTCATCTGTTTGAATGAAAAAAAAAAATCCAGAACCATAAATAGAGAAGGTATATTTTTCCTTTCATTTTTAAACACCAGAAAACACACAAATGAACCATTAGAAACGATAGCACATTTTTGCATTCAAATAGATGAAATGAAGCACATTTTAATGAAAATGGAGTACATGTGAGGAGAAAAGAAGAAAAATTACGTAGGATTAACATTGCGTTCACGAAATCGAAATGGACAATAGAAGGAACCCCTCTTAAGGTAATAAATCCTTCTCAAGATTATAAATTAATTTTGCATTCTCTGATCACTAAAAGCTATTTATACTCTGAAATCATAATGTGATATTAATTTATTGGTTAAAGCTTTATTTATTATTCTGCATTTACTTATTATCGAACAAATATTGGTTCAAACATCAATGAGCATTACATTACAATGAACTTTTAATAAAATGAGCGTTTCATCCCTACACGTAGTTTTTGATTTATTCTTTACATTCTTAAGCGTACTTAAAGCAGAAATGTAAAAAACTAAAAAAAAAACTTTCCCTGATTTTCAAAAAACACTTAAGTCAATAAAGGCAAGCATCTTAGCAAATGCAGTACAAAATCAGAATAAGTATTATTATTTATAATAATACAAAGGGTTAGAAAAGGTTAAATTAGAGTTTTCTGTTATTTATAATAACACAAAGATTATGATATTTCGATTCTGAAACAAATTTGGAAGGTTCAATAGAGAAAAGGTACAACAGTAATTAATGAAAATGATAGAGATAATGAAAAAGTGCTTAAATAAAGTATATTTAATATATATATATATATATGTGTGTGTGTGTGGTGTGTGTGTGTGCATATGCATGTGTATGAAAAGAATTTAAAAATTAAAATATATTTAAAGATTAATGACAAAGTAAAAAAGACGAATTTCAAATTCAGCATTGTTTATTCAATTCTCTGAGCGAGAGAGAGAGAGACAATAGATATACATCATTAAAATATAAGGTAAGAGACGCAGCTCCGTTTTCTCGATTATTTCAGAAGAGTGTAGAACAGAGAATTTTACCTTAAAAATGATTTTATTCTGAGATTTCTGGTATGATATCATTTGTAAGGTAAGTAATTAAGGTTAATCATTTGTAAGGTGGGTTAAGGAATTCTACGGTAATTTCCTGGAATCCATTACCTCATGTGGTAGGATGAAGGGATTCCAGAGAATTATCTTGACGCCTATCAGTCTGGTAAGGATTATTTCTGACAGATTTATGATTACGTGAAAGTCAATTGGACATATTTTTAGAGCGCGTGACTTAATAAATAAAAGGATAATTTGGAATTGGATCAGAGAATAGGAACCTGTTTACTATATATGGGATCTAAGACCTGCTGATCTATAATCCCGGAAGGTAGCTATGATGCTTGCAGAGCGCCACCTAGCACTTCGAGAGAGATATGACGTAGTGAGATGTGACGCAGATGAAGAAGGAGCCAGATGCTGAATAAGACGGTTCAGGAAATTGCGCTTGAAGTTAGATTGTGCTGGACGTTAAAGCTGTGATGACGCGAGTTGAATGAATTTGTTTTGTGTTTTTATGTTCTGTCCTTCGTCAGCAAATAAACTGTGTGTGTGTAATAAGTAGTTATTATTTTGAATCTTAACACGCACCATATATATATATATATATATATATAATGTATTTAACCCGCCACCTTTTAAGCGGCTCTCGGGTTAATCCTTCGCTCATCTGAAAATGGGACCTCTTACAACTTCTAATGCAGAATTGAAAATCTTAACAGTGAAATCTATAGCATACCCTCCACGTGAAACCCGCGAAAACTCCCACGAACCTTGGCTGTATTTCTTTACATCTTCATCTGTTACAGCGATCCTAACATTTGAGTAAGGAAACAAATGTGGTATCTGGAAGAAAAGTTCCGGATTTATAAAGGAAAAATATTCAACTAAGACAATCTTTTTTGAGTTGAAATATTTAATTCATCTTAAAGAAATAATGCACTTTTGCAATTTTTGAGTTCTTTATCCCTTCGGGGGTAACATCCAATTTCTCACACTTTAAAAATTTTTACATTTGAATCCCTTATTCTTATTAACTTTCGGAGTTTTGTAATTTTATTTTAGGGATGTCGCACTTAGAAGCAACACGAGGACCAATTCGTAATTGTGAATTTCGGTCGAATAAAGAGGATGACATTTGAATTGGCACCCCACCCTCCTAATTTCCAAACAAGAGGATTTTGATCCTCAGCAGATTAAACATGCATCGGTCTGTTACGCGACAGATCATTACTATTATAAGGATTGAAACCCACCACTGATGGGAAACAACGCTGGCTGTGAACTCGCAACCATGACCACTCGGCTACTGCGAGCGCAACAAGTATTGTCAAAAAATGATCTAAAATATGCTAGACATTACTCATATGATACACTGTTGCATTTTTCAGAAAAGGTTTGAAAACCCGATATCATTATTTAAGAATAAAGATAGTATTGTTATACTATTTCAACTCACATTATTCAAATTATGTAAAAGCAATGTCATAAATCTGTTGTAATAATTATTTGGTACTGGAAAAAAGTAAGACTTGATTATTTCTAATGTATTGTTAATTTCTACTATTCTCCAATTATATAGTTATTGAAATCTAAACTATTACATGTATTGGTATGCGGTTGAATACAAATGAAAAATTACAATATATTCGTATATATATGTATATATATATATATATATATATATATATATATATATATATATATATTTCAACTTTCAAAAGTATTTGTACTTTTTTTTTTATACGATTATCAGTTTTGCATATGAAGAATTAAAATCGGATCCTTTTAACACGCGTATCGGTTACACGCGAGTCTATTTTATCGCCGTTTTACTAAGGCTCCATTGATAAGCAATCACTTGCGATATCGCTTGTAGAGAATGATGTGTCGTAATTCTTATTTTTATTTTTTAAGAAATTTAGAGTAATATTTTATTCAGATGATGCCAGAACTCCTTGTTAAGAGTGGATATTAACACTTTTTCTTTTCTTTCTGTTTGATGCATATAAACGCTGTTTTTCTGAAAGTGAAATGTTCCGATTTGGATTTTTTTTTTGTAAGAAATATTTTTTTCTTATATTAGTGGCTTTTAAGTAATTATCTAAGTAACTTTGTGAAAAGGGGATCTTGTATTAGGGCACAGAAAATAAGATATGAATTGCAATAAATTAAGAAGAGACAAAATGCCTGTAAAAAACAATAATCATGTAAGAATTGGTTGATAAGACAATAAAACTTAATTTCCTTTAAATATTTTATAATTTTTTTGTGTTAGGAAATTGTCTAAAAAATTGTAAAAATAGCATACATGACCACAAATTTTTATTTTCCAGAAATAACGAATAACTCTACAATTTAACTCAAGTTTTCGTTAAGCAGGAAATTCATGTTGGAACTTATATTATCTCTTAATTTATATTAATACTGTAAGTCGAGGGTCACTAAAGCCACGGATTAGTAAGAATTAATCCCAATTACAGCGTGTTAACGGCATTAGACTGTATTTAAAAAGTACTTTGTGTGAAATAAATAAGGACACAATTTAAGATAAAAACGTTTTTTCTTATATTTAAAGTGACAGTCACGAATTGCATTGGATTAACATTACGATCGTAAGCTCAAAATGGCTGGAAGACGCGTGAATCGTGATAATTTAATATAATCATAAAGGTAAGCCATCATATCATCATGTCAATCGAAACTCAGCTTCACTTTATGGACATTTGGATGAAGAAAACTTTTGCTAAGGAAAGGCAAAAGTGGCACTAGTATACTAAAATGTATCAAATTCCCCATTGTAAGAATATATGTTATTTTACAAATTATTTTACCATGCCTTAAATTTTCACTACGTATTTTGAAATTTCCCTTTACAGATAGTTCTAAAACAGGTAAGATTCCCGAGACTGATAATTCTGATATAAATAAGATTTATAAAATTTTTAAGGATTAAACTGAATTGCATCAGGAAGGATTACTTCAAAGAAAGCATCAACCCAAACGTGTGTAAAATCAAAATTTTACTTCGAAATTAGGAATAATAATTATTTTTTATTTATTTTCACCATATAAATTGCACTCAGTTAAGTCTAGTATGCGGTCATTCTAAAAATGGGACACCCCCACACTAACTTTCTTAATTCTTATAGCTAGATGAATAAAATTGAAATTACTTTTAATAGTTGAAAAAGCAACTAAATTACAATGTTAATAAATTGATTTCTTAATTTAATTACTGCACTTGAATAGCTTCTAAAACAAAATTTTCCCATTCTTATGTAAAGCAACTTTTGAACTGTGTAAAAAAGAGATGTAAACAATGTATTTTAAACAGCTGTTCTTTATTTTCAATCTAATTTATTTCCAATATACTTTTTAAATACAGAATTTAGCTTTGCTTATTTATTTATTGTAGCTGTAAGTGCCTCTGTCAGCAATTTCTTCCCTTAATTTTGATTTATAGATTTGCATTTTCTGAAAAACAGGGAATTTAGTTTTTTTTTATTATGAAAAATCCCATTTCTTAAGAAACATTTCAAATATTCGAGTGAAATTTCACCGCAATGTTCTGCATTTCTCCAGGTATGTTGTGAACCTCAAACATAGCTTTTAAGTAAACAACTGTTTATTTTAGAAATATTTTTTTTTGTAAAATCCTATAGTGTTTATAAGTTTTAGTATAACTCAGTAAGTTTATGAGATAACTGCCTTTTTCTGTTTCACAACACAGATATATGTAAATTAAATATATTGTTGTTATATGAAGTTTAAGGTAAATGTAAATTTTTACTAAATTTTAATCAAATATGGCCAAATTATGAAAAAATAAAAAATAATGATCATGAAAATGACTTTTGAATTTATTATTTTAAAGACCATTAAGTTAAAGTAACAAAAATCAGAAGTTTTTCACAAAAATGTTTTTAAAAAAAAAGTGCTCCGAAGGTAGTTAGGTACATACCTTGCACAACTTTTTCGACGAAATCATGAAAATTAAATGTCTATAGTTGTAATTGAATGTCTATAATGCCACGTAAATTAAATGTCATGAAAATGAGAATTGCAGAATAATGCCAAGAAATGATTACACGTACCACTAAAGATGATGGATTGTCTCGACAATAGTATGGGTGATCATTACAGAACTTGGTTATGTTGGTCATTGTGAAGCACCTATCAGGGTTCTCATTGCAAAATCTTCTCCTCTGTATTCTAAACATTCAAAACGATAAATTATAGAATATCATGTGATAAAAAGTGCAATATTCAGTAATGTTTCATGAATTTTCAAAAATAAAATTCATTAAAAAAATTCCATAACATACAACAAAAATATTTTGGCACCCAGATGAAATCCGATTTTTCAATATAAACAGTTTTTTTTTTCAGAAAATTTTTCATTAAAATCCGTGCAATTTATTTTGCTTCTTGAATAAATTGTGACAAGTTATAGAATAAGCTGTAATATTTTGTTGTTTTCTATGAAAATTATCATGCTTCGATTGATTTTTTCTGACTAACATAGTAGCGAAGCTACTTGAACGTCTATAAGTGTTGTTCATTTATTTACTTCTTTTGGGGTAATGACCAAATGATGAATATGTCTCGTATTATCTGTTACTACCGTCTCCAACCCGCAAGAAGAGATTTCAGTCTAAGTACTTTAAGGCTATTTTTTTTTTTTTTAATGTAACATTAATGTTCAAAACATTAATAAATATTTCAAATATTTGTAAAAAAAATAGCTTTTTAAACCAAACAAATACAGTTTTTAACCTTACTTAATTTTAATTATGTATAAATTATACAAGTTTAATTATGCAAGTTTCGGTATGACTTCAGAGAATTGCTGGGTATACTCCTTTTTCTTTCAGTTCTATGTAAGATGTATTGCTTTAGCTTCAGTTAATCGAGCACAAATTCTTTGTCAAATATAAAATGTTTTAACAGGAATAAATAATTTTTTCCTTATTTAAATGGATACCATAGTAATTTAAGTAGCTGATTCAAGTTTAAGGACTCAATTGCGAGATGAACTAGTTTATAATATTGAAAATATCACTAGTTGAATTAACACCTTCATCCTCGGCTTTTTCTGAATTTAAACCTGGATATTTCCATAACAAAAGAAAAAAAAGATTAAACGTACTAATGAATATCAAATTATAATGAAAACATTCTCAAGTGTCTTATATTCCATTAAGAAACATGGCACGGAAGCAGGTTGCACATAAGAAAATAATTAAAAATACAAGTAAAGATTATTAATTAAAAAAGGTATAATAATACCAATGATCTTTAAAAATGTGCAGCAAATTATAAAAACAGTAAAGGCGTATTTAATTTTAAAAAACAAAGAAAAACACAGTATTGGCCTCATTTTAGTAACATAAGAAACACGCACACAAGGTTTGCTTAATACTCACGAGTTTTTATTGCAGAATGTTATTGCTGGAGCTATGAACTCATCAGGCGTAATGATTTCAATTCTTGTAGTCGTAGGATAGGTCCTAAAATGTGCGTAAAATTCTGTAGTCTGGTACACAAATCCCGCTATGCACAGAATTAAGGCAAATACTTTGAAGACTTTCCAAGTCAGTCTTCCGTATTGTGGTCCTTTCTTTCTTGTCGGTTTTGAAAAAGATACCACCTTAGTATTCTTCATCATTCATCTGGAAAAAAATGACACCCAAATATAGATTAAAATATGAAAAGTTAATTAAAATTTTTTTATATACATTACTGTGGAATTCAAGGAAAGCTATTCGAAGACTTGAAAAAGATTTAGATAGATCTAACACTATCAAATTATATATATATATATATATATATATATATATAAAATCGTAATTGAAAATAAAAACAAACAGATACGTGTAAAGACTCATTTGGAGAACAGTTAATGTATAACGCTAGAAAGAAAGCAAAAAGAATATACAAATCAGTTTCAGGAAAAAGAACTAGAATATAAAATTAAATAGGAATTCGAACCATTAAATAGAATATACGATCTGAAGTTGGGTGTTTAAAATTATTAAATACGCTGCAAATTAAAACCGGCATCATAATTTATCTAAATAACTACTTTTTCGATGGTTGAACATTTCCTTTTTTATGGAAAAATAGGGAACATATTAATAATCCTTATTCAGAACAAAAAATAGAAAATATTTATCATCGTCGATCATCGTCTGCGTATATCAACCACTGATAAAAGGCTTAGTAGGTTTAGATCTTAAAGCTTGCTACATCATTCGGAAAATCGGGTCGAATTTCATGGCAATCAGTTGGAGACAAGGAATCATTAAATGTATCGAATAACGTCATTGAAAAAACCTCATTTCTTATGCAATGAATGAAAAACTGCCAATAAGATTGTTTTGATTGTTGAAAATGTCCTTAATAATATCTATTGAAAGGCATTAAATGATATGTAATTTGTATAGGATTCATTATACGTGTAAAAATGAAAGTACCATAAAAAAATATAAGATTTCATTCAAATTCTATCATAAAATAGATATTATATTTGAGATTATTAATACCAAATGAAGATGCAATATTGAATTCCACCTGGAACGGAACTTGGAATTTATTCTGTAGTAACTAATAGCTACGTAAAAGCATTAAGAATGAACCGGCCTTTTAATGTTCATTAAGTATTATCTTCAAAACTTTATTTTAGTAACATCCAATGCCTTTTTCCTGTTATATAGAACGTAAGCATTTAATGTACAAGCAATATTGATGTCCCTTCAAAATATAGTTCTAGACATTACGGTGTCTAAAAACGTTTTAAAAATGCTATTGCCATTTCAATTTCCATCCAAAGCCTTCACATTCGAATTTTTTAGCTATCTCGAACGCTTTTCACTATTTCCTGAATGCAAGATTATTAAAAATTAAAATTATTCAAACACTGAACAAAATGATTAAACTTAAAACTTTATAGCCTATTATATATAAATACAAAGAAACACCGACAACAACAGTATCATTAACCTAAAAACGTAACTAAAGGAATAATTTGTCACAAAATATTGAAAACTAAGATATCTTATTGCACAACGACATTGTGCTGAAAAAGCTGCATTTAAATAACAAATCATTTAAAAAAATAACTTTAATGAAATATCCAGAGTCACATGAGTTTATCGTTAAAATTATTAAACAAATTATGGAAAACTAAACAATCCTAAGTTAAGACGCATTTGGGTGATACAGAAAAACAATGGAATAAGTGAAGAATTGTATAATATCTACAGACAAGAGTATTACTATAAGTAATGCGATAATATTATATTTGCTGAACCATTACCATTTTTTTTTATAAAAAAGAAGATGGCTGGTTGGTTTAAATTTTAATGTCATTCTAATGCATCACGAAATCTAATTTTCAAACTTCACGTGAATAAACACAAATACAGATCAGGAAAAAAATAACATAATTTGGGAAAATGATACAATACTTATAATAGAAAATACACTTCGTTACGACTTTGGATTTAGAAACAAAAATTCCAAGCAATAACTAAAATACATTTATCTGCAATTTTAAAAGCAGTTGAAAAATCAAATAGTTATTGTGTTCTTAATCACATAATCTACATATATTCACATTTATGAGATATTTCTGTTGTGACGTGATCGTAAGTTTATATTACTTAACTATTAAAAACTCAGTAGTTTTATTATAAAATAATAATAATAATATAACAATAATAATAATAATATAACAATAATAATAATATAATAACACAATAATATTATAATAGCAATAATAATAAATTTCAGATATTATTGCAAAAAAGTCATGCAAAGAGTAGACACAATTATATTTATAGCAATCATATAATCAATAGATAAAATGTAAAAGTTCTAAGTTAAACAAAAAATTATAAATATTATGGCTGAAAAAGAAAAAAACAAAAATGGGAAAATTATTTTAACCAATACACAACTTATTAACAAATAATATCATATTATAAAATCAAAATATCGATAAAATAAAAATGCATAGAAAATAACTATTCGAAAATGGTAAACCTGATCAATTGAAATTAACGAAATCTTCAAAATATAAATGAATGTTTCCATTTGTAAATGGATTAAATGGAGTGTTTAGCATAAATAATATATTAACAGGTCACGAAATAAATGTTCTCAACAAAGGCTCTTTCAAAGACACTCAAATTCAGAATTAATATTTTATAAATGTGAAAGGCGACAAGCATTGGAAAGCCTTCCTTCTTTTCGGACTAAAGACGAATATATTTTAAGGGGATATAAAGTTTTAAAAGCAAGACCCAAAGAAAGATTCAAACCTAAATTTTAAATCATTATCAGAATTGAATGAAAACGTTACCACAATAAAAAACTTTTAGAACTAGTGCAAACAACAAATTTGTTTACTGCTGAAAATTGATATGAGGATTTCAATAACTGTGAAATATTATATATTTCGTTTTTCTTCGATACTTTATCTTCATCCAAAAACTTTACCACTAGCATCAAATTTCATAGTGACTCGCCTTGCTTCAATGACAAACTGTGCTACCTTTATAACTTACAGTTTCATGCAACCTACATGTAAATTTTAGAAATATATCATCTTCTTATTACATATTCTAAACACACAGTAAGTTATAAATGCACAATGAGATTATATAAATTTTTAAATGACGAAAAAATATATATTTACTTTTGTATCGTTTTTGCTTCTTCAAATTATATGAAAAGTGTCAAATGAAAAAATCCTGATTTATTTCATGATTGAAAAAGAGAGACTGGATGAATAAATTGATTCTAATAAGTCCTTGAGAACGTTTGTAATACTTTATTTGAGACTACACTACGGTAGCTAACTAGATTCTGAATTCGACAGTAACACGACCTACTACACGGCAGAATTCGAGCTGTGGAATTATAATTTTTAAAACTCTTTTAACTCTTTGCACTTGTGAAAAAGTTATTTTAAAATGATTAATAATTGAATGAATGATGAAAAATATTCGACTAATAAATGACAAAACATTAGACAGAAATAATTAATCAAAAATTACCGCGCTCAAGAACACGCGCTGTTTGTTAAGAAGTCATATTCTTCTATACTAAATATTCGCCATAAAATGTGCTGCAATAGGATCATGTGATATATAAGATCACGTGACGTGCTAACATTGGTTACCCAAAATAAATCGCGCACTTCTTTACCTGAACTGCGTTTTAGCAAAGTAACGTGATAGGATACTGGCGATGGTCCTAATAACTTACCGGGCTTAAGGCTCCCGTCTACCCGCCATTTTGATTTCGTCAGCTTAATGTTAACTCTATGGAATTTCGACTTTAACTCTCATTTATTTATTATTTAATCTATTTGAATGCAATAAAATGCACCTGAAAGAGCAAAAAATAATGAATGTTCCTGTGGAATTACTTTTTCCCTCCGAGTTTTAAAAATATTTGAAAATATTCTTTAAAGACCAGGAAACTCAAAAATGAACAATTAAAATAAGAATAAAAAAATATTTTTAAAAATCTGAGGAAAAAAGTAATTCCACAGAAGCATTGATTATTTTTTGCTCTTTCAAATGCACTTTATTGCATTCAAATAGATCAATAATAAAGACGTGAGAATTAAAGTCAAAATTCCATAGGATTAACATTACGAACACGAAATCAAAATGGAGGGTAGACGGGAACCTTAAGTGCCGATGACGATGCTTGCAACTAGTATCTGACACTTCTAAATTCATTACTGCATTTAAGGACTTCTAAAATTGGATAAACGGGAATCTATTCTCACTAATCGAAGGAAACTTGTGGTGTCTTAGATTCACGCTCACCTCTGTATGGATAAAGCGGCAGTTGTGAAGAAGCAGACCAGATGATGTGAATTAAAATCCTTCTATAACTATACGAGTACAAGAAGCATATTAGAGCTTTTATTCCATTTCGAGAAGTATTAATTAACACTAAGTAGCTTGAATTGTATGAGAACACCGAATTGTTGAGAAAGTAAACAATTTTGACCTCATACTTTTTACAAACATACTTTAGGTTTAACACCAGGATACTGTAAAACCATATTGAAGAATATATAATGGGAATCACTGATCTATAGTTCAACTTAGTTGTTCTAGTCTTCCTACTTGGTAGTGTGGAAGTCAGGAAAAAAAGGAGTACTGTCATAGGCATTCTTATAACATGTCAGTGGCTCAGAATGAAAACGTTCTTTATCAAAAACCTTGAAATCACTCTTGAGAATAGGTCTCCAGCACTTTTACCCTGATAGTCTATGCTGCTGCAAACGTCTTTGCACCGTATGAGCGGATACTGAGTGTGCTGCAAACATTCCCATTTCCTGACAAATCGTCCGTGATGTGGTTGTACGGTTTTTCAGGGCCGACCTCATAATATGTCTGCCCCCTCCGGCGTTAGTCTTGGCGGGTCGTAGAGATACTGCGTGCAGTTCAGTACGACCTTAGCAACCCATTGATTCCATATTCGCATAACAGTGGTTGGATTTCGACCAATACGACGGGAAATATCACGGAATGATAATCCATACTCCCGATAGGCAACGATCCTGCCTCTACCGAATTCTAACATACGAAATGCTAGTAAGCATTTCTGCTTATTATTCGAGGCATAACACGGTATTCTGATCAAACTCCAGCCATACAAAGCGCTTTCCGAATGAGAAATCCTCTACACAACTTTTCTTTTATGTACTGCTTCAGATGTCGTTTTCCTTCTGGATGGAACGATTTAAATATAAAAAATTTGAAGTTTTTCATCGCATTTTTAAAATATTCACCTCAAGACTTTTAAGTTACTTACACGCCCGAAGCAAATTTACTTTTTAAAAATAACATGGACTTATTTGGTAATGCGAAAATTGTATTCCTGCGACATTCGTTCGGAATCCGAATCGCTAAGTATAACAAAGCTACACAAAACTCGCTTCAACAATGGATTAAAGAAATCTAATGAGGTAGTTGGATCTATAAAATGGTGCAAGAACTGCATAAGTATTTAACATGCAGACTAATTAACTTTACAGCTTTTTTTTTTTAGAGATTAAGAAAATTTATTTGAAAAATCCATTTAAATTTTCGAATAAATTTAATTTTTGTTTCTTTTTCATCGTTTACTTCCACGACTTTCATTGTCCGATGTATTTCGAGGCAAACTTGCAAAACTATGATATTTAGATTTTTAAAAAATCTGCTAGAGAAATGCATTCCTTATGCTGTACCATGGACATGAATTTAATGTATTCTGAAATAACTTACGGAATGTTATTGTAGAAAGCGAAGGCGTGAAGTGGAATTTTGTATGTTTGGTCAGCTGTGGATCACATTGTTGTCGATGGGTAAATATAAAAATGGACGCAGACTTCTCTTGCCTAATAGAAGACGATTGATATGAGAAAATAAAACAGAAAATTTTAAAGACTTTTTCTGGAATCTTCGGGAGATTTTATTGTATGGCTTATTTTATCACAAATACATCTTTTAAATCCTAAAAATTCGAAAATGTCTCCATATTTAGAATATTAAGTATTTTTAAAATGCAAACAAAAGTATCGTTAGTTATTCAGTATCTTAAGTGGGGTGTTTGGGTTTTAATAAATAAAATATAAGTTTTTTCAATAAAATATGTTCGCACGTTTTTGTGACGTTTGCATGCAAAACAAATTCAAAGACAGAGGTATAGTAAAAAGGGGAAGGAGAGAGGCATTTGTGTGCTATCTTAAAATGTGCAACCAAAGATTAGCCAAATGCGTGACCTATTTTAAATATTTTCCGTATCAATTTATATTTCGGGGTCTTAAATATTTTCATACTTAATCTATAGTTAAAGGATCGAAAAGAAATTCTTATCTAAAAGTAATAACCTTATTTATGCTTTATTGACATCAAACGATTTCATCACTTTGATGTTCGGGAGTCGTTCAATAAAAAAATCCAAGACAAGCCGCTTGTAGCATCGAAAAGGGTTTGCTTTGATTAAGCAAAATGACTTAAGAGTCAGTTGTCTAAATCTCAGATATTTCCGTCGCATAATTTTATTTTTATTGTCGACTGAAGCAAGAAATTTATGTTTATTTAGAAAAATGAAAAAAGCGCGTTTCGATCGATGATTAAATACTTACATTTGAAAGACTTGGCACTGAAAGATATTAAAGCTGAGTAGGATAAAGTTCAAGGCACTTCAGCTCTTGTGTTTGTAGAGCGTGGCATGAGTGCGTGTAATCTTTTTAATGAAGATTAGAAGGTTTGAAGAAAGGACTTCTTTTATTGGGTTCGGTTTACAGCAGGCGGATATATAACATAATAATATTTATAAGGGATATATAAAAACATGCTTACAACACACAACATACATACACACGCATACCACAAAAGTCTAACTACTCACTACTAAAGGTTGGGTCGAAAGTCTTACGGCGGTGAGTGCCATCTGTTATGGCGGGTAGCGCCACCTGTTGGTTTTTTAGTTCAGTTCTTAAAACCATCGGTTACATGTTTACAATTGAGTAAAGAATTTTAAGCGTGACCGCACATCCATTAAAGGTGAATGCAGTTTTGGACATCCAGTAGAATTGACAACTCCCGGAATGATTGACAAAATCACGATATTGTTTTGAGTGATTGACGTATCAAAGTGCACCAAACAATTAAGTCACTGTCATGTCGTAACATACAATATTTTCAAGTTTGCACGAAAAATGGGTGTGAAAAATTCTCAGCAAGACGGGTACTGCTTTTGCTCTAAGTGGAAAATAAACACAATCATGTGGTTGACTCTGAAGCTATTTTGGCGGTTTTTCGTCACAATCCTGACGATTTTTCAATTGGTGATAATTGTGAACTAAACGTGGATACACTCCGAAGACAAAGAATCAGCCGAAACAGTGGATTCTTGTAGGCGAACGGGGTCCAAACAAAGCAAAGATGGAGAAATCGGCCGACAAAGTGATGACAGCAGTTTTTTGGGATGCACGCGGAATCATCTGCACCGATTACTTGGAAAATAGTAACTGGAGCGTATTATTGTGGCGATTAGCGAAGAAATCAAGAAAAAACGTCCTCGTTCAAAAAGGGAAAAAAAATCCTCTTTCATTATGACAACACTCGGATACACACCTGCGTAGTTTCGATCGCCAAAATTAAGGTATTAAATTTCGAATTATTGCAACGTCCACCGTATTCACCGGATTTGGCTCCAGTGACTTTCTTTTTATTTCCAAACCTAAAAAATAATGTTTTGGCTAACAACGGCTCACGTCGAACGCAGAGGTCATCGAACAAACAGAAACATATTTCGAGGACCTTCCGAAATCTTACTGTTTAGATGGCTTTAAAAAGGTGAAGAAACGTTTGAGAAAGTGTATTGAACTAAAAAGAGATTACGTTGAAATTTTTTTTAAAAAAATTCGATCTAAAATAATTTCTTTTTCTAACTTTTTTCTAAAGACTTATTGAGCGACCCTATTATAAAACATAGAAAAGAGAGTCTATTACATAGAAAAAATACAGGATCAGGCGATCATATAGCGTTCACCAATCGATTTAGTAATGTATAGTAGACCAGGAATTATCTTTTCTAAACCGAAATATTTAAATATTTCCTCCTTGACTGTTCAACGATTGGAGGAGAGTGGCGAAAACGATAAGTGCATAAAATAGCCCTCTAAACTGTTTAAGCATCTGATGTTTTTCTTTCTCTCAAGCCGACGGTTTCGTTAAAGGTTTAAGTACTAGATACGAAATTTACAAGTAAGTTACTTATTGTTACTCTAAATCACGGGCAATAAAATGATATTTAATGTCCTTCAGATTTACAGAACTTAATGCAAGCAGGAAGTCTAACATAAAATAAAAAGGAATTTATAGATTTAAATAAATTTAAAAGGATTTTACAGCCAGAAAAATAAAGTAATTGCGCATCTTATAATAAAACATATAATTATTACACAAGGTGTGGCAATAAAATCACGAGACTTAAGCTGTACAAAATATTATTTTGATCTCATATATATTACTTATTATCACATTCAACTTGCTCTTCTCCTCTGCCCCTATGCGAATGTTCCATTGTTCGAAACAGTACTGGAAGTCTTCTGTCATCTCTTTCAGGACGCGTGCCGCTTTCTCTTTCACAGCTTCAACGGACTCAAATCTTGTTCCTTTTAATGCAGACTTCACCTTAGGAAACAGATAGAAGTCGCATGGCTCAAGATCCGGAGAATAAGGCAGATGGTCGAACACTGGGATGCTATACTTGGCTCGAAACCTCTTGACAACGGGTAATGGGGCATTATTTTGGTGGAAAAATTTATCATCCGGTTTTGTCGTGGAAATACGACCGGGGCGAGAATCATCCTCAACGTCTTCTCAGTCATCTTGAAAACGCTTAAAATATTCAAAAACATGTGCAAGAGATTCACATTCACTGCCATACACTTCTTTTAATAAATTGTAATTTTCAGTAGTTGTTCTCAAAGTTTCATAATAATTCGTTGCTTACTTATTATTTTTCCGATGGAACAAAAAAAATAATTCTAATAACGAAGGGTACGAATATAAGGATTGGCCTATAGAAACAAGTGGCACTGCATTCGAAAGAGAAGGCTTCACGCTAAACATCTGCCGATCGCTGGCGTTTGGCTCACGTGTACTTATTCTGTAGCTCTGTCAGTTTTATTATTTAGTTAGTTATATATTAGTTAGTTAAGCTTTATTTATCATATACATATTTTATGTTACATTTTATAAATTTAAGGAATATTATGATATTCATCCCTGTCTACAAAGGTTTATAAACAGCGTTCATGTGTGTATGAGATTGCTTTCTTTACGACTCAATAGTTGTCTATAACGAACGAAGAATATCCAGCATCATAACTTAAAAAATATACATACACTTAACTAATTCTTTAAATTCTGTCTCAGTTATAAAGAAATATACTCAATTTCAAACAATTCGGTTTTAAAGAAACTCACAAAAGACTTAAAAATTATGTTTATTACTTATGCGAAAACAGAAATAATCAAATAAATTTATTAACTCGCTTGTAAAATTTTAAAAAAAGAAATAGTAAAATGTAATAACTGAAATTTATCAAAAAAAGTTTTCATTATCAAGTCCTTTTTAGAAAATTTTTTGCTTATAGAGTTTCAATTAAAATAATACTTCAACGTTAAATATTTTTTCAACCTATGTCAGTCTCCCACCTTTCAGTCATGAGTCGATGAGCAGCCTAATACAGTGAAGAGCGATACAAGCAGTCAGCAAAAAGGTTATCATTAGATGAAGAATCAACTTTAAATAAAAAATGAATATTTAATTTCTATAGAAATTACGATAAGTATGTATTCATAATACACGTTTTGCTTTTAAATAATACAAAATTAATGCACTTATTTGTTTCAATGAAATAATTATAATATAATCGATTATAAGATGCAATTCTATTTAAAAACAACTGGCCGATTGCCGAGTTATTAACTGACTACTGCTGTTAAAATAAAAGACTTCGATTTAGTCTTATTAAGCAATTTTATCCCTTTGACCTATACAGAGGACAGCTGAAAATGGTAAGTATGAAAATCGATATTTGTTTCGAATATTTTATCAATTGGAACATGTAGAGGTATGCATAAGCTTCTGCAGGCGCGCGTTTTATATTTCATTCCCTCCTCTTAGATTGTTTATTCCTCGCGTTATTGGACACGGATTTAGATTCTCTTGGTGATTGCATAATTCCTTTTCAGTTTAATATAGACACTTGTCTAGGCACTTCTTTCGAGAAAGTACTCTTCTTTTCATCATCCAGGTGGTTAATTCGAACTTCATTGTTAGAAGGTAAGTTACTGTGAATTATTTTTAACCGACCTCTAAATAGGACACTGGCACGATGAGCATGCAATTAAAGTTTTATTTTTCTCCTTATAAATAAGAATAAAAGCAAAAGAATTCCTGTGTAGGAATCATGTCTGTGCAAAGATTTGTGAAGTTTGAGGAAACATTGGAATTATAAAGTAGTTTAGATTCAGATGAGATAATGATGAAATTGCTGTGTTTTCATCAGAAGCCAAAGAGCTATCCGATGAAGACGAATGGAATGACAACGAAGTAAATACTGGTGAGACTATTATAATAACGACGTACGTGATAAACGACGTTCGGAGATTGGAATTCGAGATGGTTTTGAGCTCGAAGGGTCCACGCGTTCTGGTGTCTCGACAACAGAGCTAAGAAACATCAGTCGTCTTGGGAAAACATGAAATCATCCCAAAATAAAGGTTGTGCAAAATGGAAAACACAGGCTGGCTCAATTGTAAATGACTTGCTTGAGCAGATGGAAAGAGCGCTGTCGTCGAAGAGAGGGCTGAAAAGCAAAATTAAAAACTTACTGTGCCTTCCAAATATTAAAACACATCTTAATCAATGATGCATTCAAAATAATTTTAACATTGAAGAATTTTCTTGAGTTAAAGGAAAGAATTAAGTTTTGGGCATTAAATCACTCAGTAATCTCGAAATGCCTAAGTAATCTTTCAAGAGGGGTTTACACTTCATTGATTAAACGTTTCAGTTAACTGTAGTATTATCAGTAGAAACACAATTTCTTATTGTCAGAATTCAATTCCCCTACGCTTCCTTTAATGTTAATTTTCTTAATAATAAGCTTTACGCTATTACAATTTTGATTACAGCATTACTATTGTCTTACACTCAAAAAAAGAACAGACCTTGTTGTTTAGCAACAGTAATTGGTTATTTACTAATATTACTCTCGAGTGTCAACTCATTTGCTTACACACTACTACTGAGAGCATAGTATGAGCGCCATCTTACAGTCGCCCTCAAAAGGCAGACGTTGTACATTGGATATTTCATCCATAACATTATGGCATGTACTACATTTCGACTAAACAACATTTAAATTAACCCTAGTAATAATAATAAGAACGAAGAACAAAACAAAGCTAGCATTGTGAGAGATGTTGAGTAATTTTTATCGGAATAAATATTTATTTAAATAAAAATTTACTCTTATTAACAGATTAATATAATTATAATTTGTTCTCTAATATTAATTTCTGTAGAATAATAAAATTAAACATTTTAAATAATTCAGATTATACTCGATCATTCCTATATCATAACAAGTATATATTAGGTAAGAAATGTTCTAAAGCTAATAAAACTATATTCATCAGGAAACATTCTAATATTAATAAAGTAACAATTGAGGGAAAACCTTTTTAAAATTTTTCAGGATGTTGCATAATATCATTCAAGTAGTGCAAGGGATAGAATATGTACATTAGTGTTTTATTGCTTGAGTCACAATGCCGGAAATAAAATTGAATTTCTAAACAATGTCTTGAGAAAAATGAAATAGTGAACTTTAATTTTACATACAAATGAGGTGTGACTTTCATACTAATTTAAAAAAAAGAAGATTTTCAAATTAGATGCAAGGAACATTCTTAATTTTATGAAAATGATAATTAATGTCTTAAGAAAAATGAAATAATGTACTATAATTTTACTTACAATTTATTTGTATGATTTTTATACTAATAAACAAAAGATATATTCTCAATTTTGACGCAAGGAATGTTCTTTATATTATATTCTTTAGATAATGATACAAGATACTTATTTCTAGTTTATCAAATAACCGCATTACATAAAATTAACTACATAGTTAAAAAGCAAGAAGTAAAAGTAACTAATTATTCAAATTAGAAATTTTACGGCAAGTGAAACGAAAATAATTAACTATTCAAATCTCAAAATATCCATTTAAATTCAGAAGGTGAATCAAATTATCATTTTGTTTGTAGGAGTGATGGATTCGTTCCGAAAGAAAATCGCCGTTCTTGGTGGAGGTGGAGCAGGAATGGTTGCAGTGGCGAGCTTAAAGGAGGAAGGAGGTTTCGACATAATCTGCTTTGAGAAGACGAGCGAATATGGGGGGACATGGTGCTACAGGGAAGAGGTGGAAGAAGGCGTGGCTTCTATCATGCCCACAACTATCATCAATCACAGTAAAGAGATGGGGGCTTTGAGCAACTTTCCACCCCGAAAAGAGTATAACAACTTCATGAGACATTTTGAACTTTATAAGTACATTAACGATTTTGCCGCACAAAAAGACGTTCTGAAACACTTCCGTTTCAACACCGAAGTCACAAGCGTCAGAAAGACACCCGATTACGAAGAAACGGGGCGGTGGACAGTTACGGTCAGGAATACTCTTACGGAAGAAGTAACCACTGATGTTTATGACGGAGTTTTGGTGTGTGTAGGACACATAAATAGACCAACAATGCCAACCTACCCGGGACAAGATGAGTTTAAGGGTGTAATTTTACACTCTCACAGTTTGAAAAGAGTTACACCTTATCAGGGCAAAAGAGTGATCGTTGTTGGCATGGGATGTTCTGGATTAGATGCTGCTGTAGAAACAAGCAGTGTGGCAAAACAGGTATGACTTTTGTACAGATACTTTAGTTAATTTTTTAATTACTTATCCGTTTTAAGAATTTTATTTTCAAAGCTTTAAATTAAAAGACTATAAATAATCTTTACTTTTATAGCTTTAAGTTATTTTTCCGTTAATTTTTGGCATTCTGATGTATTCGACCATTTTTTGGTGAATGAATTTTCTACTTCATGGCGGAAGAGGTCAGTTGATTTTAAGGGACAGAGACGATTCTAACCATTCGATCTGTCGGTCCGGAGAAAATTCGCACGAACGCTAAAGCGCCCTTATGGACTAAGCCAATCAGGGTTTCCGCTTGACAGTTGTCGTCATTACTGAAGACACACACTGAAAATTAACAACTTAAACACACTTTTACTTACACTACAAGTTTTTGTTGAAGCCTAAATTATTTTCGATCCACATTTGTGAATTATGACGTTACTACGTGAGCAACTCGATAAATTAGCACAATCAAAAAAAGCAACACTGAAAAGTAAGCGAGAGAATAAGCGGGCATTTTGAAATGAATTAAATTGGATGTGACAAATGTGGATACCTTTTCCATTATCTTTTCACATTCCATTCTTTTCAAAGTAAAAAAAATTGGCAAGATACGAT
>BMAW01104928.1:70254-105227 GCA_019974015.1 Nephila pilipes
GAAATTCCATGTAGGTAATCATATATGTTTCTGCTTACTTATTTGTTTGCCTTTATGTGTGCTTGTTTCGTCCAACATGCGTTCTCATGTGAAGAAAATTACTTTCTTTAGTCCTTCAATAATATTTATATTCATTATAAAATATTTTGGAATTTTGAAATAAAATTTATTGATAATAAATTAATAGCTAAAGAATTGCCATATTTGTGATTCATGTTTTCTACTGGAAAGCATAAAGCTACAAGTATCGCAGATGACCTTTGTTTGCTGGTAATTGTAAGGAAGTATAGAACCCCTCAACACAACTCACCTAAAATATTACTTTCTTGTATCAGACACTGGAAGGCTGGTATTTAGAACAACTCTTCGAAGCAGACCTAACAAATGAGGAGTTTATAAAAAATTTCCTGCACCGCATGTAATCTTTATTACACGCTACCAAATTGAAATATTTACTTGATCAAACTCACATATCATTTGCAGCGCAAGTCAATGAAGATCTGCACTATTTTTTGTAAGTCTAAATTATTAGATAATGCCATCAAATTAAAATTAAATAATTTTTTAATGATTCCCAATAGCGCTGGATGGACTTTCATGAAATTATGTGCGTTGAAATTATAGTAAACAACATCATATTACAATTGTAGTTATGCCAGACAGAGTACCATAAGTGCTGTGTGGTATTTTGTTTTAGCTCGGTCTCGTTATCTGGCTATCCAATCTATGCAATGAACAGCTTTACTTTCCAAAATTTCTGCATCCCAGAGATAGCGGCCTTTTCTATCTTAAAATGTCCGACGAAATATTAGTTTAATGCATGACCAATTTTAAAATTTTCCGTAACAATTTATATGTCGGGTTCTTAAATATTTTCATTCCTATTCTAAAGCTAAAGGATCGGAAAGAAATTTTCATCTATAAATGACAAATTTAGTTGTCCTTTATTGATTTCAGACGATTCCATCACTTAATACTGGTATCGTTCAAGAAGAAAATCGAAGACAAGCTGCTCATAGCAACGAAAATGGTTTGCTTTGATTAAGCATCGTGACTTAAGAGGCAGTTGTCTAAATCTCAGTTATATCCATCGCATAGTTTTATTTTTATTGTCGATTGAAGCAGAAAACTTATGTGTATTGAGAAAAAAGGAAAAAAGTGAGTTTTGAGTTGATGATTAAACACTTATATTTAAAAGGCTTAACCCAGAAAGAGCTCAAAGCTGAGTTGGATAAAATTTGCGGTATATCTGCTCTTGTATTTACAACTGTTTACAATTGAGTAAATAATTTTAAGCATGGCCGTACATCCACAAAAGGCGAGTGTCATTTTGGACGTCCAGTGGAATCGACTACACCCGGAATGATTGACGAAATCCACGATATTGTTTTAAGTGATCGACCAATCAAAGCGCGTGAAATAATTGAAACCACTGTCACATCTCAACATACAATGTTTTCCATTTTGCACAAAAAATTGATGCGAAAAATTCTCAGCTTGATGAATGCAGCGTTTGCTGACAGTTCAAAAATAAACGCAATCGTGTGGTCGATTCCGAAGCTATTTTGGCGGTTTGTCGTCACAATCCTGACGAGTTTCTCCGTGGTTACGTAATTGTGGACGAAACATAAATATTATTTGTGCTCATGAGAGAGAAATGAAAAGTTGAGCTAAATATTTTTTTTATTTATCATGTGCACATTTTATGTTATATTTTATATATTTATGTAGAATATGGGGTGATGAGATTGTTCATCCCGAACCTACGATGGTTTGCTCTTACGCAGAGGGCTGGTTGTCTGGGGGGGGGGGGGGTAATTCCATTACCGGAATCTAGGTAATGGAATTATTTCCCTAGATGATTTCGTAGGAATTCAATGATGAGACTCAACTTGTTTTACTTCTTTTAATATTTGGAGAGATGAAGATATTTACACATTGATTTATATACAGGTTATCTCTATTAGGAGTAAACAGTTCCTCCGAGACGGATAGATGGCAATCTAATTAATCTTATCCCATATCGGCGACGGGCACAGGAAAGCGCTCGGGCGTTTGAAGTTTACTTCCGACGCGAGTAATGCGAAGGAGAAGAGAAGCGGAAAAGTGGGGGGAAGAGAGCGAGAACGAAGTGTCACTCAGTTTTTGTTCTGGAATAGGTGGCGCTGCATGAGCTTATCACATGACTCTGATTCGTAATGCCATCTATCGAGTATCGGAGGAACTGGTTTTACAGTAAATTGGAAAATAATTAATTGTTTAATAATTAGCTTTAAAATCCTACATTTATGGAATATTAAATTATTTCCAATCTATAAAAGCTTATAAACAGCATTCTTGTATGTATGAGTTTAATTCCATCACTACTCGAAGCAGTCTGAAACTGCCGAAGTGTATCCAGTTTCATTATTTAAAAAATATAATTATACATAACTAACTCTTTAATTTCTGTCTCAGTTATCAAGAAATGAACTCAATTTCAAACAATATAATTTTAAAGTATTTCACAAAATATGTAAAAACTATGTTTGTTACTTATACGAAAACATAAACAATCGATTAAATTTATGAATTTATTTATAATATTTCAAAAACAGCAAAAACTTCCTTCAAGTTTTGAATCCCTTTCAACTGAAAATTCGAACTATAAAGTAAATAATGACATACATATTTAGTCATAACTTTCAGTCAGAAATTGATTTTCATTAATGAAGAGAACACTGAAACCTATAAAAGCAAATTTTCTCCCCTTTATCCTAATATTTTATTTACAGGATGGATCAGATTTCCTATGTAAAAAAATAAAGTTTTGCTATATTTAGTCTATTCAGGTTTAATATGTCTTAGAAAACATGATTTTTCTCACATTTGCGCAAAATAAACAAATGGGGATAAAACTGATTAAATAAAGCATTTGCATTACGAAACAAACACTCGTGAAACCATACACATTTGTTATAAAAGCTTTGTAATTTTAGTTGTGTAAAATATATTATATAAAATTTAAGAAATTCAATTTAGATGCAAAAAATACTTAATCACACGTGCACTTTTTAAATCGTTAGTTTGTGTTTATTTTAAAATCACAGATATAAGTATGTAAAAAATATGAAGGAAAATATTAGAGATATTTGGTCAGATTTTCCACTTTAAAGAAATTAGTAGAGGAAAGAGTTTCATAGTAACTATATTCATCTAAAAACACTTGATGCCACGTTATCAAAGACGGTATGCACTTCTAATAATAGCCTCGCGAGTCCTTATATTTGCTTAAAATCAGTAAGTGTTTGACAGCTTTATTGTCATAACTATATAAACAGCGTATATACAAAATATGATGCGTATAAGTTTTAATTTATGTACCATACTTAGGTTTCATTTAAATCATTACAACTTTAAAATAATAGGTTTATGAAAATTCATTACTTAGAATTAATTCATAAAATTATTAAAAATTATTGCTTATCAAAAATGTTATAAGAATTCATTTTTTTATTTATCACTAGCACTCATAAATTCTGTGAATTGTTATAATAATATTAAGTTAATAATCTCATACTTTATAATATCCGAAGTTCTAGTCATCAAAAAATATTTAAAATGCGTTATAACATTCTCAGTTATAAAAATAAACATACCAAATATAAAGAATGTTATACAATATTTAAACTTTTTGAGTTCCAGAAAAAGAAAGAAACTGGTGATTTAAATTCAATATTGAAAAGGGATAAATGCCTTTTAGAGTTTAAAAAAGCAACCAAAAATGTAAGATAATAACTTATTTTCAATTTTTTTTCCATATTACGTGTTCAAATCTATTTTTCAATGCACTAATTATCTACGTATTTCAGCTGCAACAAAAAAATTAAATTAAATACTGCGTATTGTTTCATTAAAGCATGTTTTCAATCTCTACTTCCTCGCGACTTTCTGATTAAAAAATAAGTATTCTCTGACAAACGCACAATAATATATTCGAAATGTGACAAAATTAATCGAATCTTACAGGCATCGGGCTTAACCATAGGCTTTTCCAAGACTAAAATTCAAAATCTGCTTTTTCTCCTAAGAACTTCTCAAAATTTTCCTTTTTGTCTTAGTATCGAGAAAAATACACTTGAGAGTTGTTTCCTATACATCGTAAAAAACTTTAGTGGAGGTAATAAAAATATGCGAAATTCCATAAAAATAACTTATCAAAACTCACAATTCCTCCTCCAGAAAATATTTAGTAAAAGTCAAATAAGGCTCAACAGTATGGTGGCGAAGCGTTACGCAAAATCAATAAATTTGACTCTAAAATTAGTGCCTTAATTTTCTTGGACCCAAGGTCAACTTTGAATAATCAATTTTAAAATTATTTGTATTAATTGGTTCTAAATATATAGGAAATTACTAAAAAATGTTAAAAAAAATATTTTATTTTTTATTTTGGAGAAAAGCAGTGTCTCTAGGAGGAGACATCGGGACAAAGTGGCATCATCATGTTAATTCAAAATTTTTAATTAATCTAATTTAACGAGTAATTCTTGCTCAGTGTAAGGTCTTAATTGCTAAATATTCAACATATAAATGTATGATGTTTTGATATTTATCATTATGGAATAAAATATGTATATATGCACTCATATAATTGCAACTTTACAAGGTAACTATCTATTCTCAATTATCTAGATTAATGTAAAACTTTTTTTTATATATTTCAAGGCATATAAGCTTTATTAAAATCAGGATCAATCTTTAAAAACACGGTAAAATATATGTATTGCATATTTTTTATAATTCATGAAATAATTTGAAACATTGTCGTTCTTATTGCATGCAGAGAAAACCTTTACAGGTTGTGCATCTCCTTCTTGCTGAGTTTTATTTGCACCCCGGCATTCTGCATCGGTTTTTAGATGCAGGTTGAGGCATTTCCGGAAGATGCAAAAATTTTGTTTCTTCCTCTAATGGTCTGATGGCAAAGGAACTTTTGCATTCATTTTTTTAGGTGTAGGTGGCTCACTCGGTTCATATTCCGAAGTGTTGCCTTCTTCGGAGCAATGAAAGAGGCATTCATGTATTTTTATTCTGAATGCAAGATAATCAAGATAATCAGATTTTGGAGCACTCATCGTCGATAATCAATTCAGATTGCAGCTATTGCAAAATCTTTATAAAGTACATTATAACTCGAATAATTCACTTTTTTGTCCGAGCGCAAATTCTGCAATAGCTTATAACGCGATCAAGGAAATCGACTCTACCCATGTACAAATTATATTTTTTTACTATGGAAGGACGATTGATAAAATCCTAGTTCTTATCTTTCTTGGACCACCTTTTGCATGCATCTAAGGAATGCTTTCCATGAGCAGATGAAGTAAGCACAACTGAAGTGTTGTCGCACCATTTTACGACAGACTTGCCATCATTTCTGACTTTTTCCTCGACTTAGCCTTTTCATTTCAGTTCCGTTTTGAAATTAGCATTTGAAGGTATATTATTATTTCTCAATGTTCCTTGGCAAGGATTTTTATAATGAAAAATGTCTAACAAAGGAACTGGTGTGAAGTATCTGTCCATATACAAATTATGGGCGGGGGATAAGTTCTTCGAAAGTCTCAAAACTACTTAGCCTCCTGAATCTAATTCCTTCAAATCATTGTGAGTCGAATCATTAAGTATTTTGTCCTCTGATCCTTGATATATCAACAAAATGTAAAGGAAGATCATTTACAAAAATTTTCAAGCCACAAAGATTTGGCTTCCCTTTAAGGAATTACCTTGCAGATGCATGACCGAAAAAGGGAACAATTTGTTCATCTATTGCTATATTAGATTATTTTTCGTTCAGTAGGCATCCTGTTAGAACTGCTTTAGAAGAGGTCTTACTTCCCAAAGTTTATCATTCGCTTTTTCTTCGTCTTGTATTAATAAATCATATCTCAATTTCAAATTATTTCTTATTCTTTCGAGACATGTCGGCGATTTTGGGAAATCTTGTTTTTTCTGCACATTACATTCGAATTCTAGGGAATTTCAAGTTTGACATAACTATTGTGATTACAAAAACCTGTTTTATTTCAGTTTCTGACTGATACAGGTTATTTTTTGTATCCCTTAAACACCTACAGTTGGTGAATTCAGTCAATAATTTGACTATATCATTTGGTATATACTTGTGAAAGAAATTCTCAGGAAACAGAACAGGTAGATGCCTATTATTCTCTATGTATGAGGGTGCTGGAGGAAGTGGATTTAACTTTTCTGAAAGTAGGCTCTTCCAGTAAGATCTCCAATGTTCAGAGATTTTCGGGGTCGAAGTATTTGGAACATCAATTGGTGAAGGTGTTGATGTAACAGAAATCGATGGTTTACATATTCTGTTCCTTTTAAATTTTCAGGCACAATTGAAAAAGTTAAAGGACAAGAAATTGTTTGTTCTAAAACAGATTCTACTATAAAAATTTCAGAAATTACTTCTTCATTTGTCTCTTCTGAAGAAAAATAATATTGTAAATCCAGAGGAGCAAATGAAGGATCTTTAACATCATCATCGCTCTCATCATTTTCAAAGTATCAATATCTGATTCATCAGCATTCTAGTCTCTTCAAACCAGTTTCGGAAACCAGGAGATTTTGAAAAAATCTAGAACATTTTTTTTCCAAGTCGAAAGAAAAAGTTTTTTAAAAGAGAATATTACTTTAAAAACTAACAGTTGTATGAAAACAATAACAGTAATAATAGTAACAATAAAATGGTTATAAGAAATAATTCTACATATAAATATATAGAAAAGTAAATTTAATTATTAATTACAATCTGTGCTAAGCTCAACTATATGCCCTAATTGTAGTTTCAAATCAAGCGATTTTGAAAGACATTGACCCAATGTCGCCAACAGGCGACATCGAAATAATAGCGTTCTAAACCAGAAGTGGGAAGATTTGACTATTAAATTAATAATACCATATAAAAACACCTCATTTAAGGAGTTCAGTTTTATTTTTAATTTTTTAATAATTTTCTACTATACAAATAATAAAAAATATGAACACTATCTAATGCGCTTGCATGTAATTTTCCTTCTTTCGTAAAAGACCATTTTCATTTGACCATAAACAAGCTACGAATAAAATTCTGTCTCTAAAAAGAATTTTTTTTTCAGTACTCTCGCTTTTCAACAAGAAAATTAACTGCATCTGGGTACCAATGACGTCTTTTATTTAAATTGGTGGCTGTTCTTAAAAGTGCTGTTTAGTGTCTCCTACAGGCGTTGCCGGGGCTGAGGAGGTTAAATTTCTAGAACAGTATCGATTAGGAGTTCACAACAGGTTGGAAATTATTTTTCTTATTTTTGCAAAATAACTTTGGGAAACATACATCAGAATCTGAGTTTGTTGTTAATGAGGACTGTTGTTTACGGTTTTGTGCGCTGAAAATGTAAATTCAAAAGTAATTATTAGTCGGAGAATTTATTTGATTATAACTTGTTTTTATTTACAACAGTGTGGTTGAATATTTTTTTTATTATCAAGTAAATATTTACTTTAGTTACTCATCTCCAACAGAAAGTTATGAACACTAAACGAATTATTTTTATAAAAAAAATTCTAGTATTCTTATGTCTCGTGTGAGTCGTTGGTTTTTAGATCTGGTGGCTTAATTTAAGTTTTAAGTTATTGTTGTAAATTTTTATCGGTAAAGGGTTTCTCCTTTTCTTCATAGATTTGCTAAAGTTCTTTTTTTTTCTAGTCGAGCGGCGCTATTTTTTTGAGGTATCGAAATTTGAGAACCTTCGATTTACCCTCACAAGTGAAAATACATTTGTGAATGCAAATATTACATAACAAAAAGGGAAGAAAAAAAAACATCGGAGAGTTTAATATATATTTGTACAAAAAAAAAACTGTATCGGAAAAAATTAAAATTAAGTGAAAAAATGAAATCAGATATTTTATCAGTGGAATTTTCTCATCACTGTTAATCGATCCAACGCACGCGTGACTGATTTCTTATCACCAAAGGACTATTTTGTATAATGATAAACACCCGAAAAGCGATAACTGCAACATGCTTCATAACGAAATATTATAAACCCAACCGTAGCGTACCCGGAAAATAATTTTGGGGATATATATAGTCATTGCCGCGATAGAAGCATTTTTTTTTAGTTTAGAATAGTCCCTTTGTATAAAGTAAATAATAAGCCGTATCAATATTAATTCTCCTTTTTAAGACTTTTCAAGTATTGATATGATTTTATCAGATTATAAAAATGTAAAAAAAATGAAGATCATTTAGGAAAACTGATTAAGATATCATGAGAATAAATTTTCATTTTTTTTTGGGGGGGTGCCTTTTTTAGGGTTGGATCCTCTCCCCTCCTTCTTCATCTGCAAATACTGAACCAGAATCCCTCTCTCAGAGACAGCAAAGACTTTTCTGCCATTTTTCAGGAATTGGTTCGATTGAAATCCTTTTTTCTCTTCGAGATGAAAAAACAAATTTATGTATCAGGAGAAAAAAAAATCTTACGTTTGAAATTTAGAAAATAATATAATAGTTTAATAAAAGACTTATCTCGTAATGTTTCAATTTCGATGAAAAATCTTGAAGGGTCATAAGTGTCTTAGCACCCCTCCCCCTCCTTCCGCGCACGCTACTTAAAATCTACTCATACTGTCCTTTGAGCTGTTATTTCACGCTCATGCTGTTCGTCATCTGCTGATTAATCTCATATTTGTTGATCTCTATTTAAAGCATCCCTCTCACTTTTTATTCATTGTTTTCCTCTTAGATTACCATACAAAATGTCAACAAGACCAAAAAAAAACGAGATGAACAAACAAATATTTGATGATTTAAAAATTGTTTTTTATATTTTCCAACAATAACAAAAAATATTTTAGAATCTGACAAAATACTAGCATCAGCGCTTCTAACACACGAGTTAGTGTTTAAGCAAACACGGTACATTTATATGTACTTATTCTCCCAGAATGCCACATCCTTTTTTTTATATTCGTACAAAAAGGTACATTCATGCACTTGAAAACATAAGCTGCTTCGGAGGCGCTCCTAATCAGAGTCCTGGGGTAGTGCATTCCTCTCGGTACGTCTTTGGGTAAAAGTCCTGCACAGACTGTTTTAGATCTGACCCCACGAATGTTTTCCTTCGAAAAGTGCATATATCCTTGCGAGTCGAAATACCCGCGAGTTGTTCATTGAAATTATTTTCTCAGCGCAAACCTTCAGCAATCCATGGGAAAGGACAAGTCAATTACGAATTGCTATGCAATTGTGATTGTTTATTAACGTAACACTTAGAAGCAATGCAAAAGCTATTGGCGAAGGATCTCGTACTTTTGAACACCGGTTAAGTAAAAAGGACGACACCTGAGGTGGCACCTTCCTCTCCAAACTTCCACACTGCATCATGAGGAAGACTTTGGAACTCGACTAAATCTAACGTGCGTCAACTTCACTACACGATAGGTCTCAAGTGGCATCTGAGCTCGATTCCACGACTCGACGAAAACAACGCCGGAAGGGGATTTTTTTTTTTTTTTTTTAGGAATCTTTTAGCGCATTTTTTTAATTGTGTACTAAAAATTCGTGATTCAATCCGCATTTCAGTAACAGTTACACATCTATTTTGCAGTAATTAAAGTCAAGATTAATTATGAATACCTTGTACATGGCACTACCAGTATAATACTGTGATTTATGATGTCATAGCAAAAAATAATCTATGTAATTTGTAAGTAATACCTTATTTAAATTTAAACACTACATTTATTTTGCAATAATTTTACAGTATCTTAATAACTTGTAACTCTTTTTAATAAGGCTCAAAATTATGAGGAAGTTTCGTGTTGTTTCAAAGTATAACATTAATGGACAATCAATGCATGATAAATTACCTAAGTTAGAGAGCGAACCTGCGCCAGTCACGTTTCTTCTTGTTTTTAGATTAACTGCACGATACATGTGCGTAACTTTTCACTTACAGTTACTAATCCTTAAGGAGTAGGCGTGTTTTTTTTTTTTTTTTTTTTTTTTTTTTGTTGTTCATTTGATGAGGTTGTGGTAATAACCAGACATTTATACGATAATTCCTGTTGGAGTGAGAAGGTGGATGCCGTCTTCTCTGTCCTCAGCAATTGCTATTGGGGTCACTGTGAAACCCAAATTGATTTGTCATGATCTTTAATTTAAATTTTATTCATACCTATTCATTATGGTTGTGAGTTACCGTTTTATGATGCAGATTTATGGTATCTTATCCTATTTATATATGTGTGTGTATGCTTTTGTTATATAAACTTGAAATCTTGAAATATTTTATGAAAATATAACATATAAGTTATAAATTAAAAATTATTTGTGAAAAGATTTCCTAGATCCCTTTTCAAATAACGTAAATAATCGTCCATGAAAAGTCACAACTTAACTAGTTTTTTAAGTCTCGAGTGAAACGAATATTATATATATATTTGTGTGTGTGAGTGTGTGTAAAAACATTTTCATGGAGAAAAATAAAGTTTCAGTTTTAGGTGATGAGATTCTTAATAATGTCTTCTTAACAATTTAAGATTTCCTAGTTCAAATATTAGAAACCCCTTTAATATTTTGCCTCTGATTGAGATTTGTAAAGGTTACTCTATCTTTCAACTTTCACTCGGTATAACTTGTACGCTTTTGTAAACTTGCTCGTCACTCTAAGAATTGATTTGAATAAAAATTTACATACTATGAAATATACACTTGAAATTTCGAACAATAAATAGAGTGGAAAGGTACTGATATCCACAACTGAAATGCTGATGTTGTACTTCAAGGAAATAGAAAGAATAAGAGATCACGTTCAGGAGGATGTTAGCCCCCTTTCTAACCTCCTTTTATGTATGCGAGAAGGGTTCAACAAATTCCTATATTTGACGACAGATATCGTTATCGAAGAAAATTGGTGTTATTAGAGTGTGTTGTCCTTTGTTAAAGGGACCGAAACAAATCTGACACTGATTCGAAATTAAATTTTGATACGTTAGCCATTTGTTACCTCTAATCGAAATCTGATTCTGACCCGTCGATCCATCGGCGTCATTTTGCGCTGAATTGTCACCGTCAATAACACCTGGATTCATTATTATACCCGGAAATCGAACAGAAATCAAAACAATGGATTGCTTCCATTGAAAATGCTCCCAAAAGGAGTAGACGGTTTCATCATCAGAAAAAGTTATAGCAACGATAATTTTAGGTTGTGATGTGTGTCCTACTCAAGAACTTCTTCTAAAAAGGGAGAAATGATAGAACGCCCCATCCCTAATCACCTTTTTCCATACCTAACACGGGTACTTATTTGTACCACAATCAAATTTTAGTTACGTTAATCTATTAGAAAGTACATATTTTATTGTTTTAATCTGTTCATTTCCTCTTGAATGAAAAATATTCCACATTTTAACACCTTTGCGAAAGTGGCATATATACATATAAAATTTTCAAACTTAAAAATTCATTGCCATTGCCAAATGCAGGAATTATGACATCACGAATTCAAATGATAAGTGGAGCTATTTTCTAATAGAAAATGTGTTCCGAGTTGGATCCAGGCTCTTTGACATTTGGTGAAGGGTGTACTGGAAATATTAAATCAGTAAAAAGTATTCTCTCCATAAAAAAAATCAAATATGTTTCCAACAGAAAATATATAGGTAATAAGGGAAAATTCCATTTTGTAGGAAACATTTACAGCAGTAAAATTCTCAAGAAATAAGGCAAATTGCGTTATTTTTAAGGTCTGAAACTCTTGGGTCTCCGTTATATTAATAATTGAAATCTCGGCAAATTTCAAAGTCTTATAAAACGTAAAAGATTAATATTAGACATTTTTAGAAACTGAGACATTGTTCGAAGTCTTGGGAGTAATTAAACTTTAAAAAAACTTCAAATGATTTATAAATGTCCCAAAAGGTAGCTAGTGTCTATAAACGTTAAGCTTCAATTTTCATTTTAAAACTCAAAGTTAAATGTTCAATGTTGACAACTTTTATGCGCTTCTGTTTAATCCAAAACATTTTATTTACTTTAATAATAGTAGCAATGTTTCGCGGTTTATCATTTCGTGAATTGAGATTTCAATGATCCAATGGAAACGAAGTAACTTGGTCAAAATCCGTTACTGATAAGATATCTCTTATTGATTAGTTTTTAGTATATATGAATGCATTTTGGTAGTTTTCGTAAATCAATTGAAATTTTTTGTCAGCATAAACTTAACTATAAACATATCATAATGTTTAAATCATACATAATATAATTCTGACAGAAAATAGGTACGTATATTTTTATGATTAATAAGCACTTTCAGTGTTGTTTCACTTAAAATGAAAAAAAATATACGCAGTCATCTTCTATTTTAATATATATATATATATATATATATATATATATATATATATATATATATGACTTTTAAATTATTAAATGAGATTTAATTCATTTTCATACCTCATAGTATAAAACTGGGATGAAAGGAAATTATCAATCTGTTCTCTGAAAAGCATTTCTCAGAAAATTTTTATATTATTTTATATATTTAGAACAAAAAATTACTGCGGAAATTATGTAGTTGTTTTTTCTCTTCCAGAAATGATTTGATGACAAAAAAATAGTGAAATCTATTTTTTTATGCATAAAAGTTCGTTTTAAATCTATCTATTCAGACACAAACTTATTGATGTTATATTATGTAATTTAAGTTATTTTATTCGTTTTTAAGCTTTTAATTTACTGGGTGAAATAAAATAAAGAGAAAGTATGATTTAACATTCAAAAATCAATAAAATATCTTATTGCATTATTTATTTAATAATTATTATGTGTTAAATTACTTTGAAATAATAATACGCGCGTTACAAGCATAATGTCTCAAACATGAGTTTTAGTGTTATGAAGTTCATACAACATTTAAGGCTCCCTTCTACCCGCCATTTTGATTTCCTGGACGTAATGTTAATCCTACGGATTTTTTCGACTTTAATTCTCACACCTTTACTATTCGACGTATTTGAATGCAATAAATTGCATCGGAAAAAGCAGAAAATAATGAATGCATTTGCTGAATTACTTTTTTCCTCCGATTTTTAAAAATATTTTTAAAGACCGGAAAACTCGTAAGCGAATCATTAAAATAGGAGTAAATTGAAATGTAAAATTGAATTACTAAACAATGTCTTGAGAGAAAAAGAAAAGATGATCTTTTTACATAAAATTTGTGCTTGTGTGATTTTGCTAATAGTTAAATAAATCATTCTCAATTTAGACGAATTGAATATTTTTAATATTGCATCTCTTAGGGAATAATACACGTTTCTTACTTCTCATTTATCAAACAAATTTATTACATAAAATTAACAAATGGTCACAATGCATGGAGTAAAAATAAGTAATTATTAAAATTAGAAACGTTAAGACACGTGAAACAAAAATAACTTAATTACTCAAATATCAAAATACCAATTAAAATTCAGAAGTTCAAACAAATATTATTTTGATTGTAGGAGTGATGGGTTCGTTCAGAAAGAAAATCGCCGTTCTTGGTGGAGGTGGAGCAGGAATTGTTTCAGTAGCGAGCTTAAAGGAGGAAGGGGATTTCGACATAATCTGCTTTGAGAAGACGAGCGCATGTGGTGGAACGTGGTGCTACAGAGAAGAGGCGGAAGAAGGCGTGGCTTCTATCATGCCTACAACAATCATCAATCACAGCAAAGAAATTGGAGCATTGAGCAACTTTCCACCTTCGAAAGAGACCAACAACTTCATGAGACATTTTGAACTGTATCAGTACTTTAAAGATTTCGCAACGCAAAAAGACGTTCTTAAACACTTCCGCTTCAACACTGAAGTCACTAGCGTCAGAAAGACATCAGATTACGAAGAAACGGGGCGGTGGACAGTTACCGTCAGGAATACTCTTACGGAAGAAGTAACCACTGATGTTTATGACGGAGTTTTGGTGTGTGTAGGACACATGAATAGACCAACAATGCCAACCTACCCGGGACAAGATGAGTTTAAGGGTGTAATTTTACACTCTCACAGTCTGAAAAGAGTTACACCTTATCAGGGTAGAAGAGTGATCGTTGTTGGCATGGGATGTTCTGGATTAGATGCTGCTGTAGAAACAAGCAGTGTTGCAAAACAGGTATGACTTTTGTACAGATCCTTTAGTTATTTTTTTTAAATTACTTATCCGTTTTAAAAAATTTATTTGCAAAGCTATAAACTAAAAGTCTATGAATAATCTTTACTTTTATAGCTTTAAGTTATTTTTCTATTAATTTTTGACATTCTGATGTATTCGGCCATTTTTTGGGGAATGGATTTTCTACCTCATGGTGGAAGAGGTCAGTTTACTTTACTGGACACTCGATCTGTCGGTCCGGAGAAAATTCGAGCGAACGTTGAAGATCCCTTATCAACTACACCAAAAGGGGTTTCCACTTGGATTCATTATTGAGGCATTTTAACTGTTGTCGTCATTGTTGTTGACAGCAATTGCAAAATTAATTCTACCGTATTAAATCGGAGTATTAAATCTACCGTATTAACACGGAGCAATTGACGACGAAACTAGAGCTTTAGATCTATATTCAGATGAAGGGCGACAACTGTACTAGAATTTTACTCTTTAAACTTACACACCTCTCTAAAGACAGTAATTTAGTACCAAGCGTATATCACTCCAGCTAGACGAAAAGTCTATCGTAGAATCTGGAGGCGTACGACAGACACATCACAGGCAGGAGCTCGTGGGTCGTGACAGCTAAGATTCTGCAGGTTCTTGAAAAAGTAAACTCATTACTAGATAATATTCTTATTTTGGCAAAATATGTAAATTGCAATTTCTTAAAAAAACAATCAATTGTTCTTTTTAATTTCTTAAAGTATTCCAAAAAGAAATAGTGTAATTTCTGCAGAATTGTATGATAATATCTAGAGCAATATTAAAAGTTTGTGAGTATTTAATACACTTGTAATAACATGTAATAACAGTAGATTAAACTTTAAATGTAGTTTAGTAATCAATTTTTTTATATTTACAGGTATACTTGAGCACACGCTCCGGAGCTCATGTAATTAATCGCATTAGTTGCAAAGGTTTCCCATACGATTACGTAATGCTCAGACCTTATTTCTACCAGTTATTGGATGTTTTACCTGCCAATTTAGTCAGCTGGCTATTCGAGACAGTCTATTTGGATCTCCAATTCGATCAAAAACTATATGCAGTTCAACCCGACCACCACATTTTTTCAAAGGATCCAATTCTCAATGACCACATTGCATCAAAGTTGATGTCCGGATCTGTCATCATGAAACCCGACATCAAATGTTTCACAGAAGACGGCGTTATTTTCGAAGGAGATTCAGAAATCACCCAAGCAGATGTTGTCATTATGTCAACAGGTTACACATGGAAATTTCCGTTTCTAGAAGATGACGTTGTCCAGAAAGAAAATGGTAAAATTAATTTGTACAAGTGTATGCTTCCACCCCAATTGCCACATGCTTCTCTGATCGTTTTAGGATTTGTTCTTCCTTTTGGTCCAGGATTTCCTGTAGGAGAGCTTCAATGCCGATGGGCTGCTCAGATTCTTTCAGGAAAATGCAAACTTCCATCAAAAGAAGAAATGTACAACGATATCAGGAAAAGATTCGAGACAAATTTGAAAAGATACACTCACAATGAGAAAACGTCAATTCGTGTTGATTACATCAGATACTGTGATGACATAGCTTCTCAATTCGGAGCTAAGCCAGATCTCTGGAAACTCTTTTTTACCGACATCAAATTGTTCAGTCGAATAATATTTGGACCCAGTCTGTCTTATCAATACAGATTACAAGGACCTCATTCTTGGGAGGGAGCCAGAGAAGCAATAATGACTTGTGAAGAGAGAGTGCTTTGGCCTGTTACGAAACGAGACTCAAAAGCAATGAGTGAAAATTTATTCAAAGTGCTGTTTCGAAAGATAATACAGTTTTTTTTCTTTTGTAAACGTTTTGTCTATTTACTTGAAATTCCATGTAGGTAATCATATATGTTTCTGCTTACTTATTTGTTTGCCTTTATGTGTGCTTGTTTCGTCCAACATGCGTTCTCATGTGAAGAAAATTACTTTCTTTAGTCCTTCAATAATATTTATATTCATTATAAAATATTTTGGAATTTTGAAATAAAATTTATTGAAAATAAATTAGTAGCTAAAGAATTGCCATATTTGTGATTCATGTTTTCTACTGGAAAGCATAAAGCTACAAGTATCGCAGATGACCTTTGTTTGCTGGTAATTGTAAGGAATTATAGAACCCCTCAACACAACTTACCTAAAATACTCTCTTGTATCAGACACTGGAAGGCTGGTATCTAGAACCACTGTCCATAGCAGTCCTTATAAAGGATAAGTTTATACAAGATTTCTACATCGCGTGTAATCCTCATTCCATGCTACCAAAATGAAATATTTTATTGTTTAAACTCACATATCAACTGCAGTGAAAATCATTGAAGATTTGCACTATTTTCTTGTGAACCTAAATTATTAGATAATGCCATCAAGTTAAGGAAATATTAACTTTTCTTTGATGATTTTCAGAAACACTAATGATTTAAATGAAATCAGATACGTAGATTGATATATTCAAATACTTCACATGACAGATATAGACATGAATGGCCGAATTTATAACAGTTGTGTAGTATTTTTTTTTTATTTAGGCCTCATCATCTAATTGTTTAGTCGACTCAATGAATATCTTCACTATTTAAAATTTCTTCATCACAGATTATCTTTATGTGAAGGAGAAGCATCATGCATAAAAATAAAGTCAGAGTCAGTTTCACCCCTACATCGCTACAAGATTTTAACCCTCCATCCCATCAATTTTTATTTGAAGGTTTGATGTCTATCTGAGATAACAAACCTGCACTGCTCTAACGGTTACTCTGTCAGTTGTCGGAAGATAAATAGCAGGTACCTGATTTCCTCCAGAGATAAAGGTGTGCCGTAAATCATTGGTTAGGCTGAATCTAGACTCATCAATCAATAGAACGGACTCAAGTTTACCTATGTTTTAATATTGATGTCTTATGTATCATGCTCAACAACTCTTCTGAGTGTTTGAGTAGGCGGGACAAAATCAGCAGGTATTCTTTCGAGTAGACAGTTAATTTACCAATAATCTGCTGGAAACAAGAACTCCTGAAATTAGGGTTCCTGTGTTTGCTTGAGGTTTCTGATACAGAAGAGAAGCTGTTAAGTACCTTTTCATGCCTCGATGTTATGGACAAATAAGTATTCTATTGATCGTCATGGCTCTGGCATATTCTTTACAAATCTAATCTTATAATTTTCTACATAAGTTGTGCATATTGCTTGGTGTTACATTTAACTCTCTGAATATCTGCATCTAACTGTGCCCTGCCTCAAGTTTCCCGATCATTTCCAAATCATTCCATTATCCAAACATTGGTGAATACTTATTTTTGCTGTTTACTTATGAATTTCACGTAATTCTGCAAAAGAAATCCTTAAAAATTGCAGAACTGAGCCAACGAACAAAATGTGGAAAATAGAACGTGCACTTATAAAGAAACTTCCTTTAAATGCACAGCCTATACGCTATTGAGTATTTACATAATCGACATCGAAAAAAATGGCATATTTGATTAGAATCATTACTTTTACCTTTGGCTTTGGTTTTGTACTTATTGAGAAAATTGACCACATAGAAGTATAAAAATTCTCTTCATTTTGAACAATATTTGTTAATGACGAATCTTTTAATTCTGAATCATGCAGAAAGATAGAACAATATATAAGTCGTTCTCTTGATGCTACAACTCACCGCGTGAGAAATTTCGGATTAGAAAATGCTTCCTTTAATTTCCCGTATATTTTTCGGCACGGTCTTTGTCGAAATGAAGTATCGAATCGGTGATCCACCGGCCTTGAAACTTGTCACTCTATGTTAATTGGTTAATATCACACTAATTTCTTTGAGATAAATATAATACTTTTAATAAAAGTTTAATCTTTAACTTTATAATTTCATATATATCAGTAACTTTAGTTTTTAAATAAACGGAAGAAGTAATTTTTAGTAATTCACTCAGAATATATCCAAGATTGGTTTTTCCTTTCACATCTTTAGATGTGAAAATCACCTCATAGGCTTTCGTGTCTTGATTAGACTAAAATTGTGTTTTAATGAATAATAAGATCTGCATTTTAAATGAAATAAGATTTTTTTTAAAACGCAGTAGAACAAAATTCAGAAAGAAAAAGAAAACGTGTAGCTTCACCTTCATCATATTACATCTGAAATATAGAGCCAACATCACAAGTGGATCTAATTATAGGCAAGGGATGTGGCTTTAAAAGGAGAGATTGTTAAAAGGGAGTTAAGCCTTTTGATATTGTTAATGAAAAAAAATTCCTTTCTGAAAATGCATTTTTTCGTTCTTAGTTTGCATGGCAGATTTTCATGTATGCAATTACGTTCAGTTATGTTTAAATAAATTAATTGCTAATGGAAACTATTAAAAATTTACTTCGCCACCGAAATATACTAATTAACTCTGAGAAGTCTGAAATGTATAACTTCGGAACTTCAAAGTCTCGTCTCAAAATCTTCTCGTTGAAATTAGGAGAGGAATTAACTCAGATGTCACTTAACTATGGTTCAAGAATACGAGGTCCGAAGTAATAACCCTCCTGTTACTTCTATTGTTACATTAATTCTAACCAAATTAACCATTCTTTAGGTGAATACGGCTTTCACTATATTAAATAATATCTCTTTTTTTAGTGAATGGAAATACGGTGAAAATATGGTTGGAGAGTAAGTAAATGCGATAAATATAGGTAATTCGACTCCAGGATAGATAGCAATACATTTCTCAATTTTCAGTCTCTAAGCTTTCTCTTTACAACCTTAATATTCTTTATTTATTTTACTCATCTTTGATTGAGTATACATTTGACAAAATAAATATTAGAACAATAAGAAATTCTCAGTTTTTAAGGCAACAAAATAACAAAATCGGCATTGTAAATTTGTATTATACATTTTTACCTAATATATTTTGAAACAAATAAATACTTAAAATTAAAAATATATTTTTCAGAAAAATAAATAATGAAATTTGTGTTGCAAAAAAAAAAAGCGTTAGAACATTAAACTTGAATGTTGCATCAAATATATTAAAAAAATAACTGAAGTTTTAAATAAAAGTTAATGCTTGGTATATAATATTTTTCGGCTGTAATTTGGTATGAAATTAATAATTTAATAATTTTTGGTTTGAAAACAAATTAAATTTCTGAGGAGGTATTATGAATTAATTTATAAGCAAAGTCAACAAATTATAGAATCTATCGAAATATCAGGCGTTTCCCATGAAACAATCATTTAAATATATAAATAAATGAGTTAAATAAACATCCAGATGTAAAATGTTGGTATCAAACAATACCATCTTTGAAGTTTCTGAATAATAATAATTTCTCGACAAAATTAGGCAAGTAGTTTACATTTATTTTATAAAAAGCAGCTCAAAACACACCAAAATTAAATTTAATTGTAATTTTCTAGTAATCATAATATTTGTTCGTCTCAAGACAGATGGCGCTACTGAACGCTTCACCAAAACATATTTATGTTGTGAGAAGAAAATAAGATGGGGGGGAAAGAAGTCTAGACAAAATAATGCCTGCAATGCAGACCAGTCTAGACTAAACTAGAGTAAAAACTTGACGCAACTCGATTAACTAAAACTAGAGAAAAATAAAGTTTTTCTCAACTCAAAATTAAAATATTTTTTACCCTTTTTTGAACATTGTATTTTTCAGCTTTGTTAATTCCAAGAAAATTCTCCGCAACTTCCTAGAATGGGAACCACACACAAGTGCCTTTTTTTAAATTCCTAATATTATCTCTCACACTCCCTATACATATATATCTTCTTCAATTTTTTAATTTTTAATAAAATACTTTTTATTTATCCACTCAAGTTCAAATACATTTTTTTTAAGCTTGTAGTGGATGACATTTGATGTTAATACAGTTTTTTCAAATATTAATTAATTAAATTAAATTTCATTTTTTTTGGCTAAACGTTAAGTCCGCGAAGAGTACCAGGGTAGCCCCATTTGACAAAATACCGCCAAATAATTCCTGTCGCCAAGGGTGGTTGTGGTAAACTGCATTCCAATTATTTAATTTACTGAATGAATTAAGAAACAAGCCAATGCTTCTACTACGCCATTAATCTTGCAATGGCAAATTTAGTAGAGCGTCGGCGTAGAATCTTCATGCCTTCGGATCGAATCTCGTGGGAGCATAAATTTTTTTTATTTGATTTTCAAATAATTAATTTTAGTTTTATAAGGGAAAAAATAATTTCTCTTTTTATAAGATATTTAGCAGGATATAAATGTAGGAATAAATACCGTCAGTAACGAAGCGTGTAAATCGCTACAAAAAAATTTCTTTTGCCACTTAATATTGTGATTCTGTCATATGTATATACATATTTATATTAATTGTAATTATTTAATAAAAAGGAACTAACATAAAAAAAATTGTTAAGCTAAGTAGGAATTGACTTAATATATATATATATATATATATATATATATATATATATATATATATATATTACTTATTAAATCTATGTAAAGGCAATTTCAAATTGTTCATTTTCTATAAGTTTCTGAATGTTTGAACCTTTATATGAGGCCTTCTTTTATATTAATATCCGATATCGACGGAAACAAGTCTCATATGAACATAAATTCTTACCACCGCGATTGATAAAGAGAAGCAACACGAGTAGAAGTAACATGAGAGCTGTTGGTAACGTCCTCGTAATTTTGAACCTCCGTCTAGTGAGGAGGATGGCATCTGAGTTGGTACCCTCTCTCCTAACTTCCACACCACGCTAACAGGCGGACATTGATCCCCGACAGATATAACTCGTATCTGCCGCAGCTACATGGCGGGTCTTTTAAGGTACCAAGGCTTGAAGCTGCAACTCAACGGAAACCACCGGCCGCCAGTCCGCGTCCTTGACCACAAGGCTACCGCGGTCTCTTTAACTTTAAAAGAATTGGTGTTAAGAATATTTAAATAAAAAAAGGAAGAATATATTTAATTTATTATCATGCGAGTATGAGTCTGTGTTTTAGATGTTTACTTTACAAATTCAAATTAAACGAAACAAAAAAGAAGCAGGTTCATCAGTTAAGGAATGTCATTTATGGGGCGAAAAAAAAGCATTGCAAATATTCCAGTGTAAAAAAATATAGAAAATTATATTTGGTTTTCGAAATAAATAGTAAAGTAATTAAACAAAATCAGCATATATCATAATTATTGCTGTCAGATCTGTATGTAAAACATTTGCAGAATCTTGAAGATCATAACAGAAACAAAATTTTCACTCGAATATGTAACCAAAACTAATAGTCTAACTCATTTTTTCTTTATTTTCTGAAAAAATACCTAATAGATAGCTTTTACGAATTATTAAAATAATGTTACGAACCTGCAATGACCCTTCCCTGAAATGTTACATTTTTTCACACAGAGACACACAGATATTTTGCCGGATACCTCGGAAAGCTAAAGCAATGAGTATTCTCCTGATCTTGGCGACAAACATGGTGACTTTCCCAGTGAAAGAAAGGTTCTCGGAAATGCTCAAATTTTCTCGACAACTTATTTGGAGCGGAGAAAAGGAATCCTCCTGAATTTTCGCTGTGACGTCATTTCTGCTCCGAATAAGTACGCAAAGATACAATGTTTTGAGCAAATATGAATGAATCTGCTTGAGTCTTACTTTTAAAGTACTAGGTGTAACTTTGGAGTTTTATCTTTACAGCGCGTTAGTGAACTGAAGAGTTGAATGTTGTTGAAAGTGTAATTACTTTTATTTCTGGTGATTACGACCTTTTGTGCTGTTTATCTGTACAAGAGCTGTTTTGATTTTTCTTGTTTTGCTGATCAGAATAAGTGCTATTTTTCCAGTTGTGGTGTTAATCTGTACAAGTTCCTTTAATTGTATTTCGTCATTTTTGATTATTTGTGAATAAAGCGTTATTTCCCATCCTATTTACTGGATGGTTTTCACTGTGCACCCACATACAAATTTTTATAACAATACCATTCGAGAACTATGTAGTTAAATTACACGGATCAATTTGCAAATTTATAGATTTTCAATAAAATTTACTAATTTCTATAACTCAGTTCTTTTCTTGTTCATTTTGTAAAATTTTATATTTGTGCCAAGTAAGGAGTTTCAAGAAACTGTAATAGGTAAAACAAATATGGAATAAATATGAATGGTTTATAGGAAGACAGATTCTATCATAGATCCTCAAAATCTGCAATGGAAAAGATGGCTTCGTTATTATCTGCTACCAAGAATAGTTAACTGTCTATTTATTACATTCGAATTATATACGTTTCTAATTCAATTTTGTTAATATACGGTGCAAGATACCGAATGAATATAATACGCGTATGTTAAAATAAAGTATGTTTCTATAATATCTTGCCTATTTACTCTAAACCAAAGGATTCAAAGTCTTGGCCCGTAGAGCAACACCCGTTCGTCACAGATTATTTTGGTATAACACTGTACAATTTATAATAGATTTAAATCAAACAAACCAAGCACGAAACACAATGGCTGATATACATAAAGAAACTAAACATTTTACCTGTTATTTATTATATGAAATTTATCCTAAAACTTGTATTAAGTGACAAACATAGGTAATTCACATACAAAAAATTAAACATTATAATTATGATTAACGAGATTAATGTGGCTGTAACTCTTTCCACTAACAATTGTTTGCAGTTGTCGATCCAGTTTACTAGTGAAAATTATCAGCAGCGACTTCACATGCTCATCACTTATCTCGAATCTATAATTTTTTTTTGTATATTTATTTTTGGAGAATGTTTCGTCACGTAGATAAATAGTTCCGAAAATGAAAAAAAAAAAAAAAAAAAATAGAGCGAGCAAAATAAACGTGAATGATCAAACTGTGTCAGTGGAAGACTAATATAAAATTCCAGCAATGATGGGTATAAACATTTTTCTTTAAAAATATCGCTGAGCTGCAAATCAATCATTTCTATTTGAAGCTTTGTGGCAAGGGTTTCAATATCGGCATTGAAAGGATTTTGAAAATCTTCATGTCGTTTGCAATTGCATCAAAATCTGAAAAACTAGACTCAGCATTTATTTTTAAAGTACATCAAAGTATCGTTTGTGGAAAATTTATCAGAAATAGTCTCAGTTTTCGGACTGACTGCTTGATATACTACATAAAATGGCGCGAAACATTTTCTTCATTAGGAATTGAAACCAATTTTTTTCGAAAGTATTTAATGTGAGTGTATAAATCAGGCAGAAACTAATTTTTTTCCTTTTAATTTTAAATTACGAGAAACAACTTTCATTTTTTTCATTAACTTTGTATGAAATAACCAACTCACTAACTCTCATCTACAGGACGTTTCTTTTCTCTCCAGAAAATTTTGATTATAGCTCGGCGCTAAAAAAAATCGGACGTTTCCTTTCATCCAAGAAAATTTCGATTATTGTGCGTTGCTCAAAAAATAACGTTAGAATTTTTCCTCACCTTAGCCAGCGCGTACAGCAGTATGACATAGTCAGACATTTTTTTTTAATCTCTTCAATAAATTCGCGGAACTGAGCGAATGTGATTCCGTATAAATGATAGCTGTTATGACAGACTTTAAGGCTCCTGACATATCCAAACCCTTTTCGCTTAAACACTATTGATAAATCATGCAATACAAGATTAATGATTTTGAACCAGGCTTTGATACTAGAGAAACGACTCTTATTTTTCTCACACATGATTTTACTACCACCGGTAGTGATACATTTTTGAAAGTTTTTCCATTGAAGATTGCTTTACTGAACAGCATTTTCAGCTCGTTTAAAAATACCTTCAAAGTCGGAACCTTGAATGCCATGAACGCCAAGAAGTTCTTCAAACTCTTCATAATTTTTATGCATCTTTTTAATAAAAAGTTACGCTTGACTGGTATCTGAAATATTTGTTGACTCATTCAGGGCCAAAAAGAGACACTTTTAAGTGTCGATTTTTATCTCAGACCGAATTCGGATAATATTCGTATATATTCTGCAATATCACCTACTCTTACAGCAACAGTGTTTGCTAACAAGGTGACGTTTTTCAATAAATTAGTATTTTCTGGTCACACACCTTCTGTTATTCCAATCCTTAATTAATATTCCCTATTTAATGAGCCACGCTATTAAGTGGACCATGCGGGGAAAATAATTAATATTCACTAAGATTAACATACACTATTAAATGAACCAGGCGGAAAATCACACGCGTTCCTGCTTCTTGTTCAGCGTTTACTTTCCAAAACATTTGCTTAAATTTCATACTGTATTTCAATTATTCATATTTTTTAACTTTGGTTTCGCATAAATTAGGCGTTATTATGAGAATGTTTAGTCTCTTAAATATACGCTTTACATTGCACTCTTTCAGAAAGGATGTTGTTTCATTACAATTTGTACATGGCTCCTTATTACAGTACTCAAACACGAAATATTGACATCTTCTTTGCTATTAAAATATTCTGCTCTCACACTCTTAGATCCAACTTGCTGCTCTGTACTCTGAATTTGGATAACTTCTATACTCTCCGCAAGATGGCACTCTTAAATATTTAGCAAGGCCGAAGCAATACATAACGTACAACATATGCATCGATTATTTCCTTTTCAATAAAATGTCCTTGAGTCTACAGTAGATACTCTCCAGCTACTTCCGAACGAAACGAAAATATGGGCTTAAAACAAAACAACAGATAATATGATGAGCTTGCTAGGACTTTGACCTTACAATTTAGTGGAAGAATCAATGTGATTATTTGTCTGAAACGTTTGATAATCCCTTCTCTAAGCAATCCAATAATTCAGCATTTTCTAAACGGATATTTGGAAAAAATTTCTAGAACCCTTTCCCATTTATTTTATCACTGGAAAGCTAGCTATTTATGGTTTGCAATTTCGTTCCTCGCCGAGATATTTTCTTTTTCATAATGTGTTTCAGCGCCCTCTTGGGATAAAACTTAGAAATTTAAACTCTGATATTTACTCAAATTAAATAGTGCAGAAAGTGTGCAAAAAATAGTTTTTATTAATAACATGCATTTCAAAAAATTTAACAAAGCTTTACTTGAATTTGTAGTCTTGAACAGCAAAACTTTTGCTTGTAGAGAACACATCGCTATTTGCCGCATCAAATTCTTATAAATATTATATAAAAACTCCGCATAACATTCAGTGACTACTTAAAGATTTATCATAAAAGAATAAAATTATTTTCGTGCTGCACTATTTCACTTTGTAGCAACTCCAACAATTTGAGGTCTCATGTACAGCCATACGTTTTTATTATACTTTGTTTCTTGCTCAACGTTCGAAAATCCAGCTTTTTGAATTTCTTCACCAGTATTTCTATTTATGGTACATTTACCGAAGTAAATACGCCACACTGGAGCAGCAAGGAATTGTATCAGAAAGTTCCACTCAGATTTAGGATAGGACACGTGCTCAAGAAATAAGAATTTTCCACCCTAAAAGAATATTAGAAATTTTATTACCAAAAAGATAAACAAATAAAAAGTATACAATGGATACGTTCAACTTTAACCCTGAAGGCTTAGCATTTATTGAAATGGAGTTATTTTTGTTCATATATTCTCTCATTCCAAGACAATTAATCGTCAAGGCGACTCATAAAATCAAATGATTTTGCATTGCCACTCGTTTACTGTGTTTCAATGTGAAATACAAGTAAAAGGGGTGTTCCGAAAGTAAGTTTCGTCATTTTTTTAAACACAATTTTTTTGGTCATTTTTTTTTATTTCTAAAAAAAATAATAATAAATCATGTCATTATATATACCTTGCACCATTTTTCGACATAGTCGCAATTGACACTGAAATATTGGTCGTTGTATGCAATCAGTCTGAAGAAACCATTCTGATAAAACTTGGTGCCTTGTGATACCAGGAATCGTCGCACAGCCTTCTCCCCCTCAGCATTGTTTTGGATGAGCCTAAGCACGACTAATGCGTAGTCTGGATGCCACGTCTGACACAGTTATGCATCTATCTCTCAACACCATGTTCTGTACTCTAACATAATGTTGCTTTCATTCGTGGACATGGAGGGACGCCTTTTTCTTCCTTCACTGAACATGCAACACCAACGTCCAACCATTTAACGAGACGCGATGACTGGTTCCCCGTGTCCATTCATACCAGATAACAGCACGCAATTCCATTGCCGACTCTGTTGTCGGTCACATCTCTGGCACGCTTGTCTGCTGCTACTCTCTATTCTTTGTCGCTATGCGCATACGTCAATTCTCCTCCATTCACGTTACTTCCATGGTTGAACCAGCAACGGGTGTTGATTTTTAACGGGTTTGTTTGCTTCATCTGGGGTATCATGTGTTCTTTTAAAATACTTTGAAACTTACTTTCGGAATATCCCTCGCATATTTTATAAAATTTAATCTCTTGTATAAGATCGGGATGTTTAAAAGTGTTTCAACTTATACGGAGCAAGGAATATTTATATATATCGAGACATGAGCCTTCAATTTATAAGTTTTTTTTTTTTATTTTAATGAAAAATTTCTAAATTTGGAATTTGCTCTTAAAGTTGACTCCAAAGAGGTCACCTTACGAGCAAATCCCACATCATACGTGTATTATATTTAAAGGCTGTATTTAATTCTTTGGTCCATGACGCCTCGCTTGCTGAATTAGCTTTACTGCAAATCTATGAATGCAAGCAATCTTATTTGTGTTTGTTGATTGCAATTATTATTACACTTGAAATCTAATAGAATAAGATGGTTAAAATGAAGTATCGGGTGCCTGTTTAACGACAGGTAATTTTTGAATGTGATAACAATTTCAATATGTCGAATAAATTTTTCAAAATTTCAGAACTCTTCTTTTGAGAAGTTACTACTTAAGTCACGAATTTCTTCTTTGATTGCTAATAATTAAAAGTGTCAGATAATTTGCAAAAACAGCAGAAATTTTAAAAATACGTTTTATAATTATTTTTACTAATTAACTATTTGTTTTCAAATCATTAATTCTGTGTGAGAGCTGAACGCCTTGGAATGTTCCTTTAAATCTTCTGTTAAGTATGTCTGAAAAGTAAGAATTACGTTTCTTCATCCTTTTTTTTAAGGATTTGGAGCAAATGTAACATGTTCTACAGTGGTGCACGAATAAAAATTTAATTTTAAAAAAAGTTTGCATGATTTACTTGAAATAATCTATCTTAATTTGTGGAACTATTTAAGAAAAAGTAGGTCTTTTTTGTTTATTGTATAAATTTTATTATATAACGTTGCTTTATGCTATATAAATTTAATATCTATTTTTAATATAAATTTTAATTATTTATTTTACTTTTTATATTCTATTCTAATATATAAAATTAAAACAGTTATAATGTATTATAATTATTTATGATAATTACTAAGTATAAAAATTAGCAATAATAAGTCAACTATTGTAAATAATAAAAATTATTTATGATTGTAATTATTTATAATTATACATTAGAATAAATAATTGTAATATGATCAAAAATAGTTATTTTTTTCCATGAAATTACTATTAACTTAGCGTTCTTATTTAATTACACTTAAATATGTCATTTTCTTCGTAAATATCGATTTGCTATTCGATTTTGACGTCATCATGGCATCATTTCTAACATATCACTACTTTGGTGACCTATTTCCAACGCTCCCATGCTTTTTCCCACGTCGTAATAGGGCGCCTGATACTTCTTTCTAATCCAATAAGACAATTTGCTCGATTTGAGCTCTGCATTCATTCATTACTTACTTATCTCAGACTATTGGAATACAAATGACGGATATGACATTTTTAATACCAGATTCATTGGTTTTTCGCTGTTGCCAAGGCCTTCCCCGAAAATTTAAGCGAGAAATATGCATTCGTTCTTCGTATTTCAAATGTATAACTTAATATCTTTTACATATGTAAGAATTTAAGTACTCTATGCTTGGAGAAAATACATAGTTTTTTTAGCACACGATTAACGTTTTAAAGCAATTATGAATTAAAAAATATATAATAAGCAAAAAGAAATGTACAAGACTGAACGCATCGTAGCCATTCAAATGCAGAAAAGAAGTTAGCTGATGCAAAATAAATACCGATCAATGCAATGTAAATGTAACTCACAGTTACTTTCGATTATGGAACAGAAAAAAAAAAGGTTTTTGCCACCCAAGAGGCTATTGTTTTAAGTGGGGCATTTTGGCATACCAGATCACTTTTCAATTTTCTATACTTTGCATCAATTTTAATTACATTTAGGTTAAATATATTCACTTTAATAATTTACCGTTTCCTTTAATTTTAATATCGGAAAAGTTTACAATTGTGCATTTCTCGGTATTTCAACGCTTACTTTAATTCTTATATTTAATTGAGTAATTTAACAATAATTATAAAAAAAGCGCACCTTGAGTGGCTTAATCTATTCTTTATAAAACTTTGCATATATATTTTTGTATATATATATATATATATATATATATATTATTTTAACATCTATTTGATATATGTCGAGTCCTTTTAACATGCGATTCAGTAACCTGCGAGTCTGCTTTAAATATGGTTTTACTATATCTCCCTCGATAAGCAATCGCTTGTGATATCGCACCTAAATAATGTGATATCAGAAATCTTATTTTTCTTTTCATAAAATTAAGATTAATCTTTTATTCGGATGATTTCATAACATTCTACTAAGAGCAGCAGACATTAATAACTTTTTCTTTATATTATATTATATTATATTATATATATATATATATATATATATATATATATATATATATACATTTGCTTAAGTCTTAATCTAAGTTGTTGCATTCATAGCACACAAAAAGGAAGCTTCTGTTTCAGAAATATTCATTCAATCCACATTAGATATGAGAGCTGAGGCAGAAACATCTAGATAGCGGTTGATGCGCATCCACTCGCTTCCGTAGCTAATGCAGAACTTTCACTGTTTGGAATTTAAATGCACGGATTTATTCAGATCAAAAAGTATTAGATTTAGGGACCTTCAGATATTTAATCTGATGAATAAAAGCTTTGTAGAGATTTTCAATAAAGGTTTGAAATCGTAGGAGAATGCTGATTCATTCAAATATTTTGTGCGTGATCACATAAGTTAGAAGCTGAAATGGATTTGTTTCACAAAACAAGTCGAACATCCCATTATGGTAGTTAAAGTATAACAAAAATTAGAAAAGTAATTAGTAAATTAAAGTGATATCATTACACACACACACATATATATATGCATGTGTGTGTGTGTGTGTCTATATCCCATACATATAGGATTATTTTTGCATTTGAGATTATTTTCAAGATCTCGCGGTCAAATGAGGTTAACTGAGAGTCCAATAATCTTTTAACTAGTCAAATTTTAAGAGTAGTAGATTTTTTTTCCAGCATGAATTATTTCTAAATGATTATATAACTTACTTAGAGCAACAGGGATATCAGATTAGGGCACAGCAAATAAGATTCCTATGGAAAAGATTACGGAGGAAGGGAGGGGAATGCAAGATAAAAAAAAAACCTCAATAATCTTTTAAAATTCATAAAACAATAAACTCAGGTTTCTAAAACAATAAACTCAGTATGTTCATAAAACAATGAACTCAGTATATTCAAAATATTTTAAGCGTACTTTCATAAAATATTTCTTTTGTAATTATTTGTTTCAGGTCATTGATTTACATATTGTAAAAATAGCATATATGATCATAAATTTACTTTCTCGAATTAACAAGTTACTACTTAATTTAATGCAAATGTTTGGGTGTAGAAAATTCATATCGAAGTAGGAATTTATAGAACCGCTCAATTTATATGAAAACTATACATCGCGACTGACTTAATACACCTACACCCAGACTGTATTTTAGCGTGATGATTTTTTGTACATTTTTCAATAATAAAAATTTACATTTGAATTGAAAGTGCTAAACAATTTATACTTACAGGTTTCAATACTCGTTTTACTTCTTTCAGCACGGACCGGACATCCTTTACTGAACATAGAACGTAAGTACTCACTACTACATCTACAGACGCATCTTCGACGCCTACCATATTTTCACCCATAGCGGTTACCTTTCTTTTGAACATAATTTGAGGATGTTTCTTCAGATTGTTTTTCAGCAACTCTTCGAAATCTTCGCTCGGATCCAGAGCAATCAAGCTGGAATTGTCTGGATAGTATGGTAGGTTGTCTCCGTCTGCGATACCTATCTCCAAAATGTCATGAGGACCTTTCTTTTTTCTTTGTCCCAAATGTTCTTGCAAAAGATCAAAAGCACATCTTCTTAAAGGAGCTAACTGTCGCTTGAGTGTGGGGAAAATGCAGAAGGTAAAAAAGAAAGGAAACCATATTTTTTTAACTGATTGGCTGTAGCTCAAAAGAAGAACAAATGGCAAAAGTACAGTTAAGGAACTCAACCACCATATTACCGTTATTAAACCATATACGAAAAATTCCATGGTACTCGATTTAGTGAACCACGCCAATTAATAATATGCGTGCAATTTGGATTCCAATAGATCCTAAAACATAAAAACAAATACTATTATAAAGAGGAAAGAGCGGGAGAAACCATGATTGGAGGAGAAAGGGAGGTACCATGATTGTGTTGAATTTATTTTTTGTCATAAAAAGGATGTAAAATAATCAGTATTAATATTAATCAGTAAATAATAATTTCAATGTATTTTTTTTGTTTGTAGTATTTGATTAAGTGGCGCTGAAACAATGGTCGAAATGTAACTATCCCTTTCATCTTTATAGAAAGATTACAGGGATAATATCCTCAATAATTTGTACACATTTAATTTTGGCAACCAAATTCTTAAGAAAATTACAGCAATGTATACTTTTTGCTATCGTACTTCCAGAAATAAATTCAAGAAATGATAATTAGTCTGAATTAAGGTTCCTCTCTACAAGCCATTTCGATTTTGCGTACGCAATGTTAACCCTATGGCATTTCTACTACCGTCCTCAAATCATTATTATTACATCTATTTAAATGTTAAAAAGTTCATACGAAATAGCAAAAAATAATGAAGGTTTCTGATTTTCCCTCCGATTCGTAAAAAATATTTTTACCTCTAATTTAATGAATCATTCGTGAGTTTTCCTGTCTATAAAAATATAAAATATTTTCAAAAATCGGGAAGAAAATGTAGTTTTGCAGGAACCTTCATTATTTTTTTGCTCTTTCGAATGTAGTTTCAACGTTCAAATCGATTAAATAGTAAAGATTTGAGAATGATAGTTGAAGTTCCATATAATTTACATTAATTTCATGAAATCAAAATGGCCGGTAGATATGATCCCTTAGAGACTTCTGAGTTTATATGGAAATTCACAGCAATGAAATATTTCAAAAAAATTCGACAGCTAACCCAGAGCTGTTAGCGAAATATCTCGTAATTTTGGACTAAAGTCAAGTGACAAAATCGACACTCGCTTAACTTTCATAATATACATGTGATAATTTCTCAGTTATTTGTTCATTTAATATGTAACAGTCGGCATAAGTCCATATAATCATCACAAAGAAATACAAAAAAAAAAAAAAAATATTTAAGGAACATACTAAAAAACTTTAGATACGAAAATCCATTAAATCTCAAGTTATACCTACCTAAACGATTCACCATATTATTTGAGGTTATGCAAATAACTACGCAGATAAATTAAAATAAAGTAAGGACAAATGAAAGTGTTATTAATACACAGTAGTTATGATACATGAATATCAAAATTTATAAAAATAATGGGAAAAAGAAATGCATAGTTCTAACTATTCATCAGAAATAAATGTAAGCATGTATTCAAGTAACGTTACTTTTACTCTTTAAATTAAAGCGCAAAGCAGCTTAAATAAAGTACGCTATTTTAATAATGCATTATAAACAAGTAAGCAAAAGGATGAAATATGTATATAGTTTAATAGCATTATTTTGCCATAATATCATCATATGACACAAAAAAAACTTCAATATATCATTATTTAATCATATAATTAAAAATTCAAAAAGTAAAAAACAGTAGAAGATAGAATATTAAAATTAAAACACAATTTTAGTCGCTTAATTTTTAATAGTTACTCAAGTAATAGCTTTCATTTGAGAAACAAACACACACGCACAGAATTTAACAACAATAATAATGAATAAGTTATTCAGAACCTGAAGATACTCGTAATTGTAAAGTCAAACACTATTTTCATAATAAAAAAAAATAATTTTAAATTATCAATGTCCCAAACACATTTAACATGTAATATTCTACAAGTATTTTTTAACGCAAATTTAAAAAAAAAATTGACTTAACTAGGACAGCTAAAGATGATACGAGAGATATCCGAGTTTGAACTCAGAAAAAAGAACACAGTGATTAAAAACAAAAATTCTATTACTTCTTTAAGACTTGATCGTCAGAGCAGGTACCGCTAAACAACCAGATAGGAAGCGGAGAAATCTCGCAAACAACCTTGAAAATTCTACTACTGATATGATAACGCAATCGTATCAAAACAAACAATTGAATGGGTCGTGCTTATAGTCTCTTCCTCTTCAAGAATCGCTCGAACACAATTTTCATGCTTTACAAAAAATACCACTAAGCATGAAGTAAATTCTTTTGCCTATAGAGCCAAGGACACCAAAATACCTGTCATATCAAGTCAAGCATAAACACATAAGACAAACGGCCTTGAACCAACACTTATGCAATAGATGAGCTCAGCGTAAAAGAAATGCAAAGAAAAGAATTAGACGCACCGAGTAAATGTATTCTCAAAACTAAATTTATATGAAAATAAAACAAAAATATTCATTTTTAATTATTTGAAATCATATGGATTACGTGTTACTTTTATTGACGGTGTTCCGAGTTTCTTAACATAATTGATGCTTTTATTTTGTTGTGGGATGAATAAAAATCAAATGGCAATATGAACCTCTTAAGTATAAGACAATTGAATTCCCTTGAAATGCTAAAAATACAGATGAATTAATAGAACTAATAAATTCTGGAAATAATACTTATCTATTGTGAGTTAATTAGAAATAAAAATTTATAATAACATTAAAAGTTTAAATTAACTCATTCACGAATAATTTCACAAAATTTCTATACGAAAGACTTATTTGAGAGCAGTATTTTAAATCAAGAACATATATATATATATATATATATATATATATATATATACAGAGAGAGAGATAGAGAGAGAAAGAGAGAGAGAGAGAGAGAGAGAGTGACCAATTTAAGAGTACTCGTTTGTTTTTTATGTTATCCGCATCTATAATATATGTAGCAAGTCTTCCAGCATCTTTGGCTATTTATTGTAATAAATCTAAATTTAACGTACAAGTATTGTTTTCCCCCCCCTAAGTACGAAAACTCGTTTTCTAAACATAAATTCGCGTGAACATCATTTGTAATTCTTAATCCGATTCTGCGCAAATGTTTGAGTAAATCTTCGAATATTTTCAACGCTGTTGTTATTATTAGTTATTTATGAAAGCTCATTTCGTAAGATTATGAATGGCAACAGTAAAATTGGTCTGCATGAACTATTTCTTTGATTTTAATGAATTTCGAATTGTACCTGAACATAATTCGTATTATTTCACTTGAAAATCAGGACAGTTACTGCTGGTTTCAAGAAGACGGAACCACTCCACACACGTCAAACCTAACAATGTCAGTGCTTAAGGAATTTTTTGATGACTGTTTAATATCAATAGCCCTTTGATCACCAAGGTCACCAGACCAAACTCCGTTAGATTTTTTTTGTGGAGTTATCTCAAAGATAAAGTTTTCCAGAGAAATCATGGAAACATCGATGAATTAAAACAAATCATAACTGAAGAAATATCGTCAATAACACCGACAACATTGCGAAGTGTATCAAAACATTTGGTTCGATGTTTTCATGTTTGCTTTCAAAAGGATGGCGACCCTTTTCAACATTTGCAGTAAGGAATGATAATGTAAGAAATTTGATTTTAACTATGTTTTTCAAAATTAAAATTATGATAGAATTACGTAACATTGTGCATCTCCATTTCTGTTTTACCTCACAAATGCAGTAGTAACAGTACAACAGTGTTGCAAATAGTCTCCGACACTTAAACAAAGTTTAAGCTATAATACTTCCGTGTTAGAATAGCTGCCACAGCCGTCAGATTTAAAGGTAGTCAGAAAAACCAACTGGTACAACCTTGATAATTGTGTATGTATATGTATATGTATATATATATATATATATACGTGTGTGAGTGTTGTGTGTGTGTGTGTGTGGATCTAACAGATCTGAGGAAATTCAAAAGAAAGGTAAACTTACTTTTCTTTTGTTTATTTGTTTAATCTTCTGCATCAAATAACTACTTGCCCTAAAAAGAGCTTTCAGACTCATTCTACGAGACATAATATTTTAATACAAACACGTAAATATTATACATATATACTTATACTATTCTTTCCAAGTAAGTTCACTACGACATTCATGGTTCCGCTCTAGGTCAGTCTCGAGTGTTAAAACTTTTACAGTTGAAGAACGAACACCAAAGAAATTTTCTTATACTTAATATTAAAAGGAACGATCGTAATATATATATATATATATATATATATATATATATATATATATATATATATATATATATATATATATATATATAT
>BMAW01104928.1:105237-115268 GCA_019974015.1 Nephila pilipes
TATATATATATATATATATATATATATATATATATATATATATATATCTGTGTGTGTGTGTGTGTGTAATGATTTAACTTTTAATTCAATAATTACTCTAAATAATAACTTAACTTTCTATTCTATCTCATTCCCTAATACCAAAGTAAAGAGTTCATTCGTATTTCCTGATCCCCTTCCAAAGTATCTTTTTATTTATTACATCACGCGCTCTTTAAACGGATTAATTCTGCTTAAACCAATTATAAATCTGTCAAAAACAATCCCTTTTTAATTCGCTATCTATTATATTTCCCTGGAATCCCCTTATTCATACCACGTGCTTCTGGCGTTTCGTGGGAATTTTCCCTGGTATATAAACAAAAACACAACAAAAAACGCTCTCTTACTCTTACTTTTACTCTTCTCTCCTATTTTTGCTGTCTAATGATGTAACCAACTACGTAATGGAAATGGTCTCTATCTCAGCTTAAAATAAAAGTTCTGTGAAAATTCAATACACCTTGACTGTTATTTGATATTATGTTACATTTAAAGCCGGCAGGATTGTTACATTACAAAAGTCGACAGGATATGTTACATTTAGCCAGTAGGATAAGAGATCCGAGTTGGTGGAAACGTGAAATTTAAATTTTGGTAACATGAGAGAGAGAGAGAGACCGTGCCGAGGAATTCTCCGTAAATAATTCTACTGGACTTCCGCGTTCCGACGACCAGGAACCATACCGATATAACAATCGTATGAACGCTGCCAGCAGAAATCAACAGCGATGCCAGTCTTTTCTGACGACCATCGATACCGTTGCAATGCCGATTAAATATCTCCATCAATTTTCAAGGACTTTTTTTCAATACGTTTCTTTTGAGAAGTGCCAATATGGTCAACCTATATCATTCGAAACAGAAATGATGTGGACTTCTTCTAATTAGGAAGCAGTGGAAGCGCTACCATGTATGTGAACTTAGAAAGAAAAAATATATATTTCATCTGGGATTGCGTCAGCTAAGTTAAATTTTTAGTGAATTTTCAATGATTTATTAAATTTATAAAAATTAAATTAATTTCTAATAAGTAATTTTTAAAGCACTATTGCTGTAAATTGATTATTGTGATAATAACATTGCCTGATGTGTAATTGAAATTGGTATTCATTTAAATTTTGATACTTAGTTTTTATGAAATATAAAAAGTTAATATATTTTGAAAATTAATTAAATGATTTTGAATGTTTTGTGAAAATTTTGACATCATTTGTTGCTAATAGTTCTAAAATTGATGTATTTACTGTGTCATTTAAGTTGTAGTTAATGTTATTAAGATCAAATAAGGTAGTAAACAATTATAACATAGATATGGAAAGTGAAAGTAATTCTAAAAATTCAAAAAATGACAAGGGAACAATTGACTCCCAGAATGAGAAAATGAAAAATGAGCTACCCATAATTCCTTTTGATCCTGACACTGGGATGAAAATGGAATTGTGGTTAAACCATTTTAATCAGACATGTAAAGAAAATCACAGAGATGAGGCTTGGAAACTTGCACATATTTCAAATTTTTTGAAGGGCTCAGCATTAACTCAGTATATTAATTCTTGTTTGGATATTACCAATTTTCATGATCTTTGTTGCGCTTTAACTGAAAATTTTCTTGAACCTACTGTAATTAGTTTTACTGATTTTTCCCAACATAAATTTCAATCGAATGAAACCTTAGTAGATTATTTTCATAAAAAATTAAATTGCGGCAGAAAGACTTTCACCTCAACTTATTTTAGAAGGTTTAACAGATGGGTTACCTACCCATTTAAAACAATTAATAACCATAAACCCACCTAATTCCCCATCAGAATGGCTTACAGTGGTAACTAAACTTTTTAAAATACTATAATCTACTCCTGAATCAAATAGAGTCAGAAATAATGAGCCCATGTTTAGAAGTAGACCAAACCATTATAATAGACCACCTGCACCTTTTATGACCAGGCAACAAACCTCATTTTTACCTCGACCACCCAACTATTTTAGGCCTAATTTCCAAAATTACTCTAGACCACATCCAAACAATTTTTCTAATCATCTCCTACCTTTTAACATTAGACCAAATCACAATTCTCATTTTCAGCAGGGACTGCCACCTTTACCCTATAAATTTTGCACAAGACAAGACATTTTTAACGCATATAATTGGTCCCAAACATGTCCTTTGAGACCACCTAATTTTTTGACTAATGTACCCATGCCTAACTGTTTCCCAGTGCACAGAAAACCCTGTTAGTCCTGAACAAAACTTAAGGAAAAATCAAAACACCTCTACTAAGGCTCGGGGCCCACTACAATGACAATTATTAGTGTCCGGACACCTCACAACCAAATCACCTACTTTAACAAACCCAAGCCTATCTAACTTGGGATATATACCTATTTTACGTGACAATGTCAATGTTGTTATTGACACAGGATCCACTCTCTCACTTATTTCTGCAGATAATGTTAACAAACTTCACTTAAAGAGAAAGAAGACTAGACCTATAAAAGTAAACCAAGCCCATGGCAATTTTAAATTGAAACAAATGTGAGAGACATATTTAAAAATATGAGAAATTAAGAGAAAAATAAGATTATATATTATTGATAACCATTTACCTTACATAATTTTAGGATTCTCAGATTGTAGTCTTTTTAATCTAATTATTGATTGTAGTAAAAATAGAATATTGCAAAATGAAAAAAAATATTACAAATTTGCATACTAAGAATAAAAAACAAATATCTTTACATGTATTAAAAGAAATCAGAAAAACAAAGACTCTCCGGTTAGTATAGTCAGTACCACGGAGGACATTTTTCCACCTTTGATTGTAAAGGAACTATCTGATTCTGTGTTGTCTATTGTATCTCAATATTCTCATATTTTTGCTAAAAGTAAACATGATGCTGGTCAAATAAGAATAGAACACCCTAGAATTATAATGACTACTGACTTACCAGTCTCTCAAAGAGCTTACAGAACATCATCCACTGATGAAGAGGAAATTAATAACCAAATAAAAAAATTATTGAATGCTGGATTAATTAAAGAATCTACTAGTAATTATTCTTCCCCTGTAACTTTAGTATATAAAAGAGATGAAAATAGAAAAAGTAGGTTGGGCATTAATTATCGCAAAGTGAATGCTTTGTGTAAAACTGATGCTGAACCTTTACCAAGAATTGATACTTTATTAGACAAATTAACCCATGCTAAAATTTTCTCAACCCTGGACCTTGCATCTGGTTACTGGCACATACCCCTTCATGAGAAAGATAAACATAAACTTGCTTTTGTGACCACTGAAGGCTTATATGAATTTCAAGTTTTACCTTTTGGCTTTAAAAATGCACCAGCAATATTTAATCGCACAATTCGCAGTATCCTAAGCAAACATAAATTTTCAAAATTTGCATGTCACTATTTTGATGACATAGTGGTTTTTTCTAACTCTTTAAAAGAACACTATGATCACCTAAAATAAATTTTTAACATGTGTCAGGTAGAAAATATTAAATTAAAATTTTCAAAATGTGTTTTTGCAAAAGATAAAATTAATTTTTTGGGTTATGAGGTCAGAGAAGGATGCATCTCTCCAGGTAATCATAACATTGAAAGCCTCAGAAAGTTACAACCTCCAAAAAATGTTAAGCAACTTCAAGGTTTTCTTGGTTCTGTAAATGTTTATAATAAATTTATTGATTGTTATGCTAAAATTAGAGAACCTTTAAACAATCTTCTTAAAAAAGATCAACAATGGTTATGGACAGATCAATGTCAGAAATCTTTTGAAGTGTTAAAATCTAAATTAATAACTGAACCTATTTTGCAATTATATGATCCTAAATTACCTCTTCATGTGTTTTGTGATGCTTCACAAATAGCTATTGGAGTAGTTTTAAAACAACCTGATAGTTCTGGTAAATTACATCCTATATCATATCATTCTAGAACTTTAAGAAAATATGAACAAAATTATTGTATTACTGAATTGGACTGTTTGGCTATAGTAGAAGCCCTTGATAGATTTTATTATTATTTACATGGTAAAAAATTCATTATTCATACAGATCATGCAGCTCTTATTTGGCTTAAAAATGTAAAAAATTTAAGGGGTCAATTATTTAGATGGTCTTTAAAATTAAGCATGTTTGATTATGAAGTTAAATATTTAAAAGGCACATCTATATAATGTTGAAGCTGACATGTTATCATGACATCCTACAGCCCAATATATCCAACACACTGTGCATTTACTTGAACTAGATGAGATAAAACATTTTCAAAATATAAAAAAATTGATGATGTACTTGTACTGAAATAGAAAAATTTAGTTAAAATAGTTGTACCTTTTTCTCTTAGGAGAAAAGTTTTGCAAAATGCTCAAGAGAAATTTGGACATCCAGGTACTCAAAAAATGATAAATCTAATTACTCCCCAATACTATTGGCCTCATATTAATCAAGATATTTCAGCTTTTGTCAAACATTGTCATGTTTGTCAACTAAACAAAAAGAAAAGACAAAAGAGATTTGGACTTTTACAGACTGTTCCCCCTACGGATCAACCTTTTGAATGTCTTTCGGTTGATACTGTTGGAGGATTTAATTATTATAATTCTACAAAAAAAATATCTTCATATAGTAATTGATCATGCAACTAGATATGTTTGGACTTTTCCTTCCAAAAATGTAAATTCTGTACTTATATTAATATTTTAAAACAAATTTTTCAAATTCAAATGCCATCTAAATTAACTGATAGAAATGGTGCTTTTACCTCATCTAGATTCAAACATTTTCTTAAAAATTACAACATCAAACATTTATTAACTTCTTCACATCACCCACAAACGAATGGAAAATGTGAACGTGTGAATCAATCTATTGTAACTAAATTAAAATGTAAAGTTAATTCATTTCCTACTAAAATTCCTTGTACTAAACTTTTAGAAAAAGTAATTAATGAATATAATTTTAACACCACATTCTGTTACAAAATTTCCTCCTGCATATTTGTTATATGGCACTTTACCATATAATCCTCCCTTAATTCAAAACCAAGTTTATCCTCCAGTAGAAGAAGCAAGAACATTGGCTAAAATTAATACGATCAATTATAATGATAAAAATAAAATTAGATATGATGCTCGTTTCATAGATTCTCCGTTTCAACTGGGTGACAATGTAATGTATGAAGAATTTAATTATCCAAACAGTCGAAAATTGTCTCTAGTTTTTTCAGGACCATGTGAAATTGTAAATAAACTTTCTGATGTAAATTATGAAATAACTAAACTAAATGCTATAACTAAGAAATCTACTGATATTGTTCATGTTTCAATGTTAAGATCTTATTTTCCTCCAGAAGAATTAAAATTAAGTCATGAATAAATAATACTTTAATTTATAAAATAATAATGAAAGTAAAAAGTAAATAAATGTTAGTAATAATTAAATAATTAAAAAAAATATAAGTTCTGCCCTTTAATTTTCCTCCTTCTGTTCACTTACTGTTTTCACTCTTAGGAGTTTTTTGGTGGTGTTGTGATTGTTATCACAAGAAGATAGAAAATTTCAGTAGTTGTACAGAAGCATGAGGATCTACCCTGAGTACTAGTACTCAATTTGTCCAAAATCTGGCTGGTCCCGACCGAAGGCAAGTGGGAAAAGTACGAGGCACTTCAACGCTCTACAAAAATATATATAAACGTTCTACAAAAAATATTGACCACATAGTGTTTTCAAGCTTAGGGACCAGTCTCACATGAATTTCCTTTTGCTCATGGTTTCTATCCAGCTGATAGGAAGCAAGAGTAAAAATAAAAGCAACCTTCCTATATTTTGGTTTGTCCAAATGAGTAACATGTGGTTTATATACCACTATAGTTTTTACTGTGGTCCACATACCACAAGTTCTTTCTGTGGTTCAAGTACAGCCACAAGCAATTCCTTTTGTATTTTGTTTCCACCTAGAGTGTATTCACAAAAATATTTTTTTTCTATTGTATGTGTTCATGAAATTTGTATTTTGTGTAAAACCACATGACTGCTGGTATACTGATAATTTTGCAGTACATTTTTTTTTTTAATTTTATAGAATTTTATCTATTTGAGTTTTGATGGACTGCATAAACAATGATATACATTCCTATTTAGGATTGGACTTTTACTTTGTGGACTGAAACCATCAACTTAAATTGTTTTATACGAATTTATGGTACTTGCAATGTATTACTGTAATCATGTTCCATATAACTCATTGTAACATGTTACTATTTTCCTTATATATGATTATTTGAGATAATATTTTTGTGTGGTAATATTTCAATTAATTGATGTACATAATCTATTCATTTGTAACTTTTATTTTATCTACTTAATTATAATTATGTGTGTTTGGTAAAGATGAGGGGATTCTTAGATAGCGTTCCTTTAAATATTAATTTTGGATATAATATTAATTATAAATTTTCAATATTTTTATTGGACTCTCCGATAAGATACGGTTGTGTATTAGGGCCCAACGCACATCTCCATCTTGCGGAGAGGGAAAAGTGTACTGATTTAACTTTTAATTCAATAATTACTCTAAATAATAACTTAACTTTCTATTCTATCTCATTCCCTAATACCTATACTAAAGAGTTCCTTCGTATTTCCTGATCCCCTTCCAAAGTATCCTTTTATTTATTACATCACGCGCTCTTTAAACGGATTAATTCTGCTTAAACCAATTATAAAACTGTCAAAAACAATCCCTTTTTAATTCGCTATCTATTATATTTCCCTGGAATCCCCTTATTCATACCACGTGCTTCTGACGTTTCGTGGGAATTTCCCCTGGTATATAAACAAAAAACGCTACTCTTACTCTTCTCTCCTATTTTTGCTGTCTAATGATGCAACTAACTATGTAATGGAAATGGTCTCTCTCTCAGCTTAAAATAAAAGTTCTGTGAAAATTCAATACGCCTCGACTGTTATTTGATATTATGTTACATTTAAAGCCGGCAGGATTGTTACATTACAAAAGTCGACAGGATATGTTACACACACACACACACACACACACACACACATATATATATATATATATATGCTTGAAAGAAAATAATTTCAACAATTATATTTAAAACTATTTAATTCATTCATTTACACCACACATATATTAATTAATATTTCCAAATTACTTTTTAGAAACACCGATTTTAGAGTATTGAAGATGATGCGAGACGAGGGTTTAAAAAGCGTATCGCTGTCTTCTAACTTATAATTACAGAAGAATTACAAATTATATTAAGAAAAGGCTTTATTTGGAGTTCACCACAGCACCGGAGTCGGTCGCTGAAGGTTATATTCTAGCTCGCTGGTAACCCGATGTCTCCTTCCAGACAGCAAGTCCTAAATTGACCTTGCGGCGATTGCCTCACAGCACGTGAAGGCGAATTATGTAATCGCTTTTCGAGCCGATTGGTTGAATGCGGTTCGAATATCCGTCATTACATCTGAAGAACGCTTGATGAAACTGGAACGCAGCATAGTGTGTCACCAGTGATCAAGTTATGATTACATATAAACAACATTTAGAATATGATTCAACGCAAAGTAATAAAACAAAACAACTTTTGTTTTATATTGCGGAATTGACTAAATATACATACTGATAATAGAAAGGCTTGCAAAATGAAAATAATAAATTTGAATTTGAAAATAATGCATGCAAAATTGAAAACAGATGCAAAATAATTCAATGTAATATACAAAGTAATAGAAAATAATATAGAGGCCAATGCAATATTTTCGAAACATAATATAAGATAACAAGTTACATCTAAACAAAGAAGTCAGTGACTAAATACTTAGGGAATCTGACCTTACGGCCACATCTATTGGTGGTTTATTGAACAGGATTTGATGGAACAGTTGGTGATTGTTCATTACTTGGCAGAAATTCAGTATTATTAGTATTAGTACCCTCTGCGAGAAGATGCGCACGCTTAACGCGAACTATGGAGACAGTGTCTTCTATTGCCATTGCCATTCAAATCTATTATGAAATTATTTTTGGTCCTGCTAATGACCAAGTGGAGTACTGTGTAAGGTGGAGATAATGGAGGATGAACTTTGTCAGATCTTAGGAAAATATAGGAACCAGTTTTGAATCAGGGCTTGACATAATTTTTGAACAGCAATGATGAGCAGTGGAAACAGGGTTTAGCGATTTGATTGCTTGAATTAAATTAATAGCATGGATGGAATTAGGGGTCTGGTCAATAGAACCACAGACCGCAAGATCGGAGGTAATCGTAAGATGGAACCATAAATATGTTGTGAACTGATAGCCTGAATGTCCATTTGAGAGCAAACCAAGAAGTACAGTGGGAAGAATTTTGGCCCATTTAATTTGGTTGCATGCTTTAACAGCACTTTTGAATTGACGATGAAGGCGTTCAATAATTCCGTTCGCCTGTAGATGATATGCTGCGCTAGGAATCTTATTGCAATCTAAACTGCGGGTTAGCTCTCGGAATAAATTTAATTGAAAATTTGTACCTTGATCAGTTGCAATTGTGACTGGACATCTAAACCTAGAAATCCAGACATGCATCAAGACACGAGTAGTTCGTTTTCGCAGTCATTTCAGGCGTTGGAATCACCTCTGGCGATCCCGAAAATATATTAATAATAGTCAGGCAATATTGATTGTCTTCAACAGGAGGAAGAGTACCTATAAAATCTATGTGGATGTGAGCAAATCGGACATCGGGTAAGACAAATTAAAGATTTTATATGCAACATCAATTTAGCTTGTTGGTAAAGAACATAGCTCCGAACCATAGATTTGATATCTTTTTACATGCTTGGCTATACAAATCGCTTCGCGATTAAATCGATGGAGGCTGCATTATCAGGACGGGAGAAAACTTGTGAGGCTTGAAACATTAAGTGCCTCATGCACTTTGGAACCAAAGATGGAGTCTGTTTTTGAGACATATCGCAATATAAATAAGCATCCTAGAGAGGAAAATACACTTCAGAAATTTTCAAAGAGGAATTGTTAGATTCTAAGAGTTGTTGAAGTTCTTTTCAGTTGATTGAGAGAAAGAAAATTTCTTAAAATCAATTATGGTAGATGAAATTGCATTTATCTTAATTCCAGATAGTACCTCTGAGACGATATTATCACAGCCCTTTGTATTTGACACAATTAAAAATTACAATTGCGTGCAGATGACTTTAGGATTTGTTGAAACTCAGAAAGAGTTTTTCTCTAGAAATTACTATCGTATATTATTTTTTCAAGCTATAAGGGGGGGGGGCGGAATGGTAAGGAATTGTTGGATTATATGGGACTTTAAAAAGTAATACCTACAATCTGATAAAGAAACTTTTTCAGGTAAAATAAACTTCTGAAGAACCAAAAATAATTTCCAGTAAGTCGAAAGCATATGCTTCTCCTTTACTCATTGTGCCAAAAAGAGTTCTGTCTAATGGGATCTGTTCGTGATTATCGTAAACTTTTAATGCACAAAGAATCAAAGAAAATATTTTATACCTTGTATCGTGGATTTCACTGTAAAACTATATAATAAAAATATGTTTCGTCCTATTGACCTCGTCAAAGCTGACCATCAAATCCTATCAATCCTGCTGATGTGCATTAAACCGAAATATGCACTCCTTTCGGCCTTTTTGAGAGTTTGACACTTTAATTTCGGCTCTACAATGATTTTTCAACGTTTCATCGAAGAGGTCGCTAGGGTATTACCTTTTGTTTACGGTTTTGTTAACAATTTACTTGTTGCGTCCAAAAATGAGTAAGAGCACCTAAATCAACTCAGTCATTCGTCTTCTAAAGTTTAAGAATATGTTCTCTGCATAAATGTAGAAAACTGTCAATTTGGTTAATCAATTATTGAATTTCTTGAATTTAAGCTGTCAGCGTAGGAAATTGAAAACTTACCTGATCGTGTCAAATTATTTTCTCGAATTTCCTC
>BMAW01104930.1:0-22209 GCA_019974015.1 Nephila pilipes
AAAAAGCATTTTCCTTCCAAACGAACCAGTATCGCCATCTGGATACCATTGCATTCAAATGGTAAGTTAGTGCTAAATTTTGGTGTTCCATTCTTCCCCAACACCTCCGAAGGCCGTCTCGGCGAAGTTGGTGTAATATCAGACATGGTATTCTCTCCTGTAGGAGTCTACGGATGTATTGTCTTTTGCAAAACATGGAATTTCTTTCTTTAAATAAAGAATATTATGGGAATTGGCCCAAAGTGCTACAGCAGCGCTACCTTCAACGCAGATTAGATCTGATATAAGGCACGTTGAAATGCGTTCCGTTTATGCGTTGAAATGCGTTCCGTTTATGCGTTGAAATGCGTTCCGAAATGCTTTTTCTTCAATTTTTCATCCCTTAATAAACTATATTCCCACTATAAATGAGCATAATTCGTTACAATGTACCAATGCCAACCTTCACAATTGGAGCAGGGCAAACGAAACCAGCACTTAAAATGAATGAAAATGTAAAATGCGATCTTAAAACTGCTAATCGAACGAAAAAACATGGACGCACGTTCTCTTCAATGAGTATAGACGGTACTAAAAATTTCAGAACTTGTGAGTCATCATTCACATGATTATTGGAGGGCTAGTCTTTGAGGCATTTTACTCGTGTATTAATTTAATTAAATATATAGGAAAGTAAAAACTAAATTTTTTAAATGCAAAGCGCTTATTCTTATAGTAATGATTCAAATTGGATAAAAAATAGTGGTAATAATTCTAAAAAAAAAGAAAAATTATTATTTAACAATCTAAGTTTATATATATTTTTTTCAGATGTTTTTTTTTACTATCCAATAATATATCATTTCTTTTATTTAACAGTTTTTCTATGTATTTTTTTGAAAGTTTTTGTCTTAGGTGACCAAATCATCCTACTTCATCCTGGATGACAGCAGGAGTTCAAGTGCAGATTATATTACTACCCAGTAACGAAAATTGATATATATATTGTTGTACCCAAATTCCGTTGTGATAGTTCGTGAAAAATCAACTTTACAGAGTAATAACAGACTGTTATTACACGCCTATGTCTTGTTGTGACAACCCAGTTGGAGATACCACTGGAGAAAAGAAGGGGAAGTAGTAACTCTCTTTACCTTTGAATTTATGAACGGAAATAAGTTTTATTCAGTGACAGTGCAACTCCAACTGTATAAAGATGATCACCCTTAATGATATTCCTGTTGTGTCATGTTTTCTTAAAAGAGGAAATATTAAAACAATTAAATTGTTAAACAGTATCTTATTAACGGTGTATTTGATTGTAATATAAGAAAAAATTGAGAAGTTGTTCTTCATTTCTCACTGATTTCAATACTGCAGATTACAAGAAATTGATTTCTTTTCTACAAATGATTTAATTTGTGTAATAAATGTGTTAGGAATGGATATTAACGGTAGTAAAGAAGGTTATTGAAGGACTTAAACATCAAGCCCATGGATTTGCCTATGAGTCAGATTCTAAAGCTTTATCATGGAATTGATAATCTTGTGAAAGCAGTTAAAATAAAGATCTCTACATGTGTGCTATGACAAGTCATCCATGAACTCGTGCAACTATCTATTTAAGACAAACTTGTAATTATAGGACTTTATTAAAAAACGTTAAATTTTTTTCTTATTTCTTGAACTATAGTTCCGTTTTTATATGTTTTGCCACTTTCATAATTCAGTATTATAGGTTATACGTGATTTAAGATTTAATTTGTAAAATTTAGAAAATGCTATGTATTGTATTTGATTATGTGAAGGGCATAATTCATCAAAGTTTAAGTGTTAGATTGGTTAACCCCACTCTTAGTTAAATGGAACTATTGATTGCTAGAGGACGCTGCTAATGCGGCTATTGAAAAGATTTTTAAGACAAGAGTTTCGACTTGTAAATGTATTTGAATGAAATTTGTTGAGAAGTTGTTGAAATTTGTCTCTGTTGGAAAATTATCAGATACAATACTGAACCACCAATTCGAGCATCGACATGAAACATGTAAAAATCTATTTGGTTAAAGCCTATTTGAGTGGAGCCCCTTGGCAATTTTTTTTTTCAAATCGCGCCAAGATTGCGCCAAAGCGGGTGTTTCAAATCGGGTGCTTCTGAAAGAGAGAAAAAAGATGTCGTCGTGCCTGGAAGGTAAATGATGGAGTAACAAAATGACACCAAGGGGGGTATTTCAAATTGGAAGCGAGAAAAGATGGCGTTGTGCCTGGAAGGCAAATTCTGAAGTAGGCGTATTCAATGGGGGAAAAAAATGCAGAAATCGTCGTGTCTAGAAGACAAAGAAACGCATTTGGAATTTCAGTTTTAATGAACAAAAGTAAAAATACATAGCATAAAGAAAGAGGAAACATTGAGAAAACGAATAAATAAAAATTACTGACCTTTTTCAGAAAATAAATCTGCACCCACAAACATGAAAACAGTAGTTAATTCCCTAATATTCAACGAACTGCTTTAAAACCGTTGTTATTAGAATTTCTATTGCTTTCTAAACCCTAATTTTCTCCCTTTTGGGAAAACTAATCAAAACGATCCATTTTCATAGGACGAATGTCTGCAAACCACGTTCACCATACCAATCGTAATCGTATTAAATAACAACTTTCAAATATCCAATTCTATCCAAACGCAGATTTACTCCCGTTTCGGAGGAACGAAAATAGTACAAAACGATCCAATTTCAAGGCTTCCAACAGACGTTGTTCAGCCGATCACTCTTCTAAAGAAAACAAATTTTATGGAATAGAATCGTTTCCAAAAGGAAGCCATCCGAATTTCTATTGAAGATTAATTTTCACCTTCCGCAAAAAAAATTATTTTAAACGATTCACTGGACATTGACATTTTCAATGTACAACGGATTTTCAAAAATCGCAGTACCTCAGCGATCAACAACGTTTGTATCCAATCCAGCGTAAAAAGGAGAAAACAAAGCGTCGAATCCCCTTTCACAGATTTTCTAGGGTTACCAGACAAACCTGCATGGTAACCTCATTGTCAAGTTATCGCCAAAAAAAAGTTAAAGTGCGCCAGGCCCCATCCAAATAAGAACTAACATTCCATCAGCAATATTTCGCATGTATGAATTACAAATAATCTTAATTGACGTTGAATTCTTCGGGCTCCTAGAGCGAGGAGCGCACCTCTAGCCCGAATCCTGTAAAATAAAAGTTCCTTTGGGTGAATTTGGATTATATTCTTCTATGTTGTTTCCTGGATGCTGATAAGAATTTTTTGTAAAATTAGGCGAGTAGAAGTGTTACTATCATGAAAAAAAATGTTTATGTGTTAAAGCGGTATTTCAGTGCTTATAATTCTTTTTTACGGATTGTCAGACATCCTAATTATCACATTAGTTTTCAATCTGACATTTAAATTGTTAAATAGTTTTAAAATAAATAGTTAATGATGAATGATTTCAGCTCGTATGAAATTAATTTATTTTGTCCAAACTGGTACTCTTTGAAAGATTTCTGAATGAAAGATGTCTGGTATTGGATTATACATAATTTATTGCTTTTGAAAATTTCCTCTAAGTAATCTTGTTTAACTTTTCGTGAGACAAAATATGTATTTTAATTTTTATAACCGCATTTATTATTCATGAATTCTTTAAACCTTTTTATTTATTTTTTAACAATTTTTTTCTTTCTTCCACGAAATGTAAAAAGCAATTCGATCTGATTATTTGTACATCGATAACTCATACATCATATTTATTCTTTAATTTGTGAGAAGACGGATTATTAATACTTTTGGTTTTGGTATTTATTTCCACGGGTGACACTAAAGACATGAGTATTCTGTGAGGAGAATAGGTTAATGCACTCTCTCATTTCGAGAGCAGCACTCATTGTTAGAGGACGCTGCTAGTACTGATTTTGAAGGAGATGTTCAAGAAAAGCCAGTTTGGACATGCAAAAGTTTTTGTATTAAATTTGTTCCTTGATTAATTTTGACTATTTTTCGCTGATGGAAAATTACCAATTTCGACAGAGGTCCCAATTATTGTTAGAGAACAGAAAACTTCAATGCAGGGCAATGTCATTACAAACACATTTTTAATTCTAGAATTTCTATTGCGGCGGAAATATCGCAAAACACTGAATCACCAATTTTATTATTGATCAATGCTCAAATTAATATTTTTTCTCAATTTAAGAGTGCGTCTTAATTTAAAGTTAATATTTTCGCATTGCATGTCGAAAAGTTCGTTAAATTTTCATATTTTAAATGCTTTTCTCATACATGTAGCTTATGTTCTGTTCGCTTATATGTTCGCTTTCTCATTCATGTAGCTAGTATGTTTTCAATGCTCTGGTACATATATAATTTAAATTACATAAATGATATTAAATCGATCGTGAAGGATAAATCTTGTATCAATTTAGCTTCAAAAAATATTCTGGTTCTTTGACTTTTAAGAGTCAACTTCTGGCATATGTCATTCTTCAAAAGCTGAATAATATGAGAATCAAAATGACAGATAGTTAACGTACCTCGGTAAACTGTGACATACAGGTAATATTCAGCTTTCATAAACTAGGAGATATTTTGAAATTATCGATTTTTTACAGCTTTAACAATTGTTCCACATCCATACTATTTAAACGTAAAATTCCTTTAAGTGTAATGGAATATGAATGTTTGATGACTCTAAGATTTTCCTTTAAATTTTTATTTCTCTCATATTTATACTGTGTTTAACCTTTCATTTCATTTATAAGGATTTTTCACATTCGTCAAAACCTCTTTTTTTTACGTGAACGTGAGATGTGAAGATAATATTCTTTCGAAGACGACAAGCTGACCACTCTACTTTGTCTAAAACATATCATTAGATTAAGAGAGAGTACGAGTAATTGAACTCGTAGACCTCAACTACTGCTGATACTTTGCCTACCAACATAATCTGGAGAATAATTTGAGCAGCGGCTTGACAATTAGCAACTAATAATTTAAACCTTTACCATTACGGAATGATTATCGTGCTAGATGTTATCATAATTTCCCTTCCTATGAATAACATTTTATTTCCTTTCACTATCACATCATTATTTTTAATCCTTGAAATGGCAACGGGAATTTTTGCGACAGAATGAGCAGGTATAGTAGAATTTGTCTCTAGAGTATAAGGTCGAGGTTTGAGGAATTACAACTTCATTTAGAATTTAGATATTCCTCTGTCTATCAGGGCTTGTGATGCATTTAGAAAATCCCAACGAAGGTAACATCGTGACTACAAACCGGTAAATTTTTAAATTGAAAGGTTAGAGTCCGAACATCAATTCCCACATTAAATATGCATTTTCTGGGTATAATTTCCATTGGAAGTCTTAAGAAGGATCTTTTCTTCGCACTGGAACAATTCTTTTCGAAGACGGTGTTTGTATTGCTCCTAAATCACAGAGGAAGATGCCTCAGAATCCACTAGAGCACGGACTGGATAGTTGTCAACAGTAGCATCGAGATAATCTACGGACATTTTCGCAGCTAGAGAAAGATTTTCTTCTTCGATGGCATCACCTCCTAGAAAGGTCACAGTCATTAGTTTTCATCCTCGTGTAAGTTGGGCGATGAGCTGGAATGTCGGTATGGCGACTACGAGCTAAAGTGAAGTATCGGAGATCATCCTATAACCCATTCTCTAACAATGTATCACATACGATACGCTAGCTTTTACTTCCTTGTTCCCATCCTATCTCATTTGATACGCTTTCAGAGTGTCTGCTACAGACCAACATCTAATAAAATAATAAAAAAAATTGATAGAAACATGCTGAATCGGAAGGGATGAAAAGAATTTTAAATTGCTCTCTTTTTCATTAAGTTGAGCTTGTAGTAAATGCATCAGTTTTCATACAATTTTCTCTTCATAACTCTCTCTTCAATCCATTTAGGTTTTCTCACATTTAAATGATGCCCAAAATTAGAATCATCGCTTACTTGCGAAACAGTATCCCATTAAATTCTATGATAAACACGAATTGATAAGTTTTACTCCACAAATAGATTCTTTCTTAAACAATAAATCAGATGGCATAGAAAAATTAATTTTCCCCAAATTAGTTACTTCGAAATTTTCCTTACGGATGATCACTCTTATTGATTTAATACGAAATTTATTGTTTTGAAGAATTCATTACCATTTTCATATTTTCGACAGATAAAATATTCCTCATAATTCCTATAACCAACACTTATGTTATTCAGGATTTGATGACACATATACCATTTTTTGATTCATGTTTAATATAATGCTGTTTCTTTCACGAAATGTGAAAAAAGTATACCTCATCATTTATATATTGAAATCCGCGTAAAGACTGAATTATTATTGTCCAGTTTATGATCAAAGTATTTACTTTAGTAAACACAAACACGCATACCCGTACAGTCTCTACTCAAAAACTCATTCACTACCTTTATGTAGAATATACAAGTCACTCCTTTAGAGCGCTGTTTAAAGTATTATGGAATTATGTGCGACAAGTCAAGCACGTTAACGGTTCTATGTGAGCATAGAGCGCTGAGCACTTTTCAAGCCCAAATCTTGTATGTAGAAATTGCTTTGGAAGGATGGAGTTTTCATTTTTGATGGTAATGTCCAAAAATAAAAATAGTTTGATGAAAATCTGGGGTACGGCATTTTCATTGGTTCAGAGGTGAGTAGCGCTGAAAATGCTATTGGTTGCCCTTTTTGAATTAAAATGAATGAAAAACATTTTAATTTTTATAGGAAATGCAAAAGGAAAGATGGGAGGGCAGGAAAATGATTTAATTTGTAATATATATGAGTATAATTTACAAAAATTAAAAAGAAAAGGTGTTGTAAGTATTCATAATCTAACATTAAAGCTTGGATGATTGCCTTTATCTTTGCAGTGTTATTTTTAGCTGATTTAATTTTATGTAAATTAATTAAAGATCTGGTATTAGAGCGAAAATTTCTACAAGTTCTTTAAGTTATTAATTGCTTGTATATTTTTCACTGGATTATGGTTTTATTTTGATTATAAAACAGTAGGAGTGTATTTTCCGAGTTTGAGTGGTAGGCTGCACTTCATCTGTTGAGAAAGAGATTAATGTATATTTATACGCCGTACCTCTTTAAAATCATGTCATTACATTTAAGTCCGCGCCGCACATCACGTGCATTATAATTACTCTCCCTTCACCTGGACGCCAAAAGTGAAATCCAAGCACATATCACTTGGTCAACTCTCCACATAACTTATCTGTATAGATTTCTAGCGGTATTGTAATGCCATATGGTAACATTACGAAATCAAATAAACAGATTCTCATCAAGCGTATCTTTCTATTGATGCACGCTGGGCCTCTAGTGTATCATACATGATACGCTGGGCACAAAAAAAAAATTAACACAGGCGTATCACTTGTGATACGCTGGGAAACGTAAGGTTAAAGAAATATGAGCACCAGATGCAGAAGTGGCATTAGAACATTTCACAATACCCAAAAAATAAAAATATTTAAATTAAAACTTTTTGACCTCTTTCCAATGGAAATCTATTATTCACATTATTGAAAAACTTAAAATAGTCATTAAATATAAAGTGGATCTTCATTTTTAATAAGATAAGTTTAACCTATTATTTATACCATGCAACAGACAATCTTTCGCTCTCGAAGCAGTTAATGTGGACATAAAATTATGAATTAGGATTTCGCATAAATTCAATTACTTGTACATGTGACAGTTGCAATATTCCATAAACTAAAACCTAGACCATTCACAATCCACTTGGCATCTCTTTCTTGAATACACACGGTCGCTCTTTGAGAACGCCGTTTCAAGTATTAGGACGGACGTAGTTTTCCATTGAAAATTTAGAAACATAAATATACATGAAGAAAGATACATGGCCCCAAGAAATAAGATGTTGTATTCAAATACAGAACTTTTCTATATCAAATGTTAACTTTTTTGATAAATAAGAATGAATTTACAATGAAGTTTTCTTAAAAGGTTTCTTAGGATAGAAACAGAAAACGGAGCAAAAGTTTATGAAGGTGGAGTTTACCTTTGTGAACAAAGTCGTCGAGAAGCTTTTGAAATAAGTAGTTCTAAGTGCTCATTATACTTTAAGCTGTTTAGAAATTTCTCTTAAGCTTTTGTTGTGTATTTAATAACAAAAAACTAAAATATGTATTAAAAAGAGCGAACATTATAAGTAACATCACATTATTCCTCTATCAGCCATAATTGTGTAATGGAGACACAACATTCATGAAAACATTTCATTCCAATTATTTAATAACTTTAGAAAATCTCAGTAAATATAAAATTGAATCTTCCATTTTACTAGATCAGATTAACCTATTGCTTGAACTATGCAACGAAAATCATTCAATTTCGAAGAAGAAATTAAGTTTACATCAAATTATGATAGGGCCACGCAGAAAATCAGCAACTTGTACATGTAACAGTTGGAACCTATTAAATTAAAAAACACAGGTTAAAAATGTTTTATTTTATTTTCAAGTTTGCCCATATAAATTTCAAAACATAAATTAGATTCTACTATAAAACGCCACCTTTAAATTGCTTCATATATTCCTTTATGTGAACTCTTGGCAACTTTATATAGAATCAATGAAAAAACCATGAATTTTTAATACATGGACGTCACACGAATTGCTATGCAAAGGAAATTAAACATATGAAATTTAGATCAATGAAGAAACTCATTTTAAATAAAGATTGTTCCTTGATATTTCGAAACTATCTTATGTCTATTAGTAATGATTCGAGATCGTAGTAGAGTCCGCTGTATAATAAAGATATTTTTTATCCCGGGTATGTCTCTCACTATAGTTATTACTGTGTGGCGGAACATAATTTAAGAATATAATTCTAAATTTGCAGCGCCATTTTGCGCCGCGCCGCGCCACCGCTGCCGTACCAGTAGAAAACGCCGGCGCCATTGCCGTACGCGTACCGTACGCGCCAGCATTGCAGCGCCATAGCTGCGCGTACGAGAATAGTAACGCCACTTAAAGCCGTTCGCCTGCTGGCAAACTGCACAGCCACTACCAGCGCCAGCAGGTTTTAGAGCATAGTAAAACCGCGTAGCTTTTGGCAGCCGCACCATTTGTGCCGGGCAGCGCGTACCGGCACACGCTTGCCATACGGCGCTTTTACCTTTTTTGGTAGCACCACCGCAGCCAGCACCACTGCAGCAGTAAGCAGCCATTGTTGCACTTGTAGATGGAAACCATTACTCGTTACCTCAAGTATGCTTTACCATCTGTTAGAGGCCTCATTAATTATGAGGATATTCAGACTATTCAAAATTTGAGACCCGATTCATTAATTTGTGATCTTAATGCTAAAAGCTCACTTCTTTGAGGCTGCACTTATAATTCATCTCGAGGTAACACATTAAGAAATTTTTTATGAAATCAAGTGGCTTAGAAATCCCTAGCCCGCCCACTCAACACTTCTGGACATAACTCCGCCCCATCATCGACATAGCAATTACCAGAACTTTCATTGGCCATCAAATTCATAACTACCGGAGTTAAGTAGCGACTCCTGAACAAAAGTTCAGTACAAATTGGAGCTCTTCAACATTGCTAGAAAACACAATCAACACGTCACACTCCCCCCAAAAGCAAACAGTGGAAGGATATTGAAAAACAAGTCGCAGAACTCACACCAAAACATTTTAGTGCACATAAAATAGCCTCAAAGCCATACAGACTTTCATCGGACAGGAACTTCCGGGATTTATTCAGAAAAGAAACAAACCAGAAAAAACCACAGCAGATTTCACCCACTTTCCACGATAGAAATTTACTGCGTAAGCCGCTTTTCTTCGCTTAAAGGCCGTTCTGCCGTAGCCGCTTTTCATGCTGCCGCGCCATACGCGCGTACCGGTACTGGTACAACATGACGCCGCGCCACGTAAGATACGGCAGCGGCTGCGCGCATGCCAAATCCACAATAGACTATCAAAATTTCTACCAGTTACGATAAATACGAACAACATGGATTCGTCCGAAATTATCCCACATCACACCAACTGCTCAGGTAATTGGAATTCATCAAGACTGGATTTTTACAAAGTCAAAATGCTGGTGTGGTCTTCTGGAAGAGTATCCAGAAGCCTTTGTGAAAGGTCTGGCATGCAGGTTGGTACCAAAATGATCAACTACAACACCCTGCATGTCTCGTAAAAAATAATAGAAACTCATATCTACACAATAGAAACAAGTCACCGTTAATGAACAACTATCAAATCTAAGAAAGTTAGGCTGGGTCACCAGGAGGAATCCTCTCAACCACCTTGTTCCATTACTACGTGAACGACATCCTAAACACCAAAAATGCAAAAATATGCATGTATGCAGATGACACTGCGATACTAGCAAGACACTTACTTTTCACCAAAAATAAGGCAAGCACTAAACGAACACCTGCAAACTAGAAGCATGGTACTCTACTTGGAAAATGAAAAGCCTGAACGTTTCCAGACAGGAGGCGTCTTCTTCTCCAGAAACACAAAAAATGAACCAGACATTTTTCTGGAAAACAAAAAATATACCCTGGTCTCTAGACGCAAATATCTTGGTGTAACGTTGGGATAAAAACTCACTTTTAAACAACACGTTCTACGAATTAAAAAGCAGTATAATTCTGCAGTAAAATAATATTTTTCCCCTTATTTCGCGTAAATCCATTAGTAGACGTAATAAATTGTATCACACTGATACTAAGACCTATCCTGACCTATGCTAGCCCAGTCTGGTCACGTTGTGTGACCTAACACTGGAATTAATTACAAAATCGAAAATTCCACCAAATAGAATGATAGTAGACACGCTGGTACATGAAACACAGACATCAGATGCTCAATTAAACTGGCAGCAAAACTTCAGTAAAAATTATCAGGAAATTTCCTGCAAAATTGATACCTCGAGCAATAAAAACCATTCAGAAATGAAAAGTACACCCCACTCGAAACAACCCACAACTACACAGACCGAAATTTTAATTCTTTATTTCCTTATATTATAAACACTGGTGCTTACAAAGCGCACTCCTCTCACCGCTGGGAACGCTGGGGAAGTATTTCGAGCACTTAGGCCGCCCAGAAACGCATACTTCAGAGCCGAGCCTTACCACCAAAACTTGCTTAAAATTTGAAACCCCAAAACATTTGGCCGAGATGGCCTTTGTACCACAGTAGGTATACCAGTATAGCCGTACTGGGCTGAGCATACAGAACAGTAAAGTACGCTATACCGAACAGCGGGTTTACTGTATAAACTGCTGCAGCGTAGCAACGGTAAGTATGGCAAAGGCATGCCAGCATGACAAGGTAGCCAAGGCCTGTTTTTTTTTGTTTAGTAGTAAAAGCCAAAAAAAGTAAAATTTGCCAAAATAAAGAAACTGCTGCAAGTGTTTATGGCTGCCAGTACTTGGCTGGGATGTCATGGTAAGTTTGGTAGAAAAATTTTTTGCGAATTTTGCATTTCCATGGCAAAATTTTAGCCTTTGGTTCATTATTTCGATGTACCATCTAGATTTAATAATTAATCGGAGAGTTGAGCTTTGTGTTTTTTCAGTAGATTAATATTACTTTTTTGCCGCATACGCTGAAGTGGACATGCATAAGTGATAGTGGTCTGAGAACGGCTGTGTACAGAAGCAATTTGTTTTAGTAGTCATTTAGAATCCACGGCAGATTGAGGGAAAATGCTGCATTTTGCTTTTCCGGAATTTTTTCATAATTAGTTAATGTATTAGTTTCCATGTAAGTTTTGTCTAGTATTACTCGAGGTATTTTTTTGTTTATTTGAGACCACGGTATTTGTGTATTGTAGAAGGTTGGGGGTGCAGTGTTAATAATTCTTTTTCTGAAAAATAGATTGCTGCCGATTTCTCGACATTAATCTTGATTTTCAGTCATTATAATAGTTTTCAAGTATTTTTTTAGGTGTTTGTTAAGTGCAGATGTTACTGTTTTGTGTTTTGTATTTCACTTCCAGTATGGCTGTGTCATCGGCATACATGTTTAATATGGTTAAGGTATGTTGTGGTATGTCATTTCGTGCTTACCGCAAAAGCGCACGTACCACGCTGCAAAAAAGCGCTTATTTGCTGCAAACCGCGCAAAACGCATTTTACCGTAAACGCTGCCAGCACGTAAACGCCACAAAACGCACAGCGGCGTTCGCCCGTAAAACGCCTGCAGCGTTTGGCAAAAGCACGCGCGTGAGCACATACCAGCATGCCGCCATTGCACAGCGCGGCTACGCAACATACGCGCCAGCGTACGGCAAAAAAAAAGGCTGCGTAGCGCGCGAAAGGAAAAGTAGTTTAGGTGAAGTTTTTGAGCATTTTTTATTTGTGATATTGTCTTTACCAGGGGCTTTATTTGTGCAATGTTTTTTTAATGTAGGTAGTAATTTCATTTGGCCAAACAGTTTCAATGTGTGTGTAGGAGGTGGGGTTGTTAAAAAGTTTTTTAGGGTAGTGTGTACTTGCAGTCATTCAGTTATGTAATTTGTAGGGCATTTGTTTTTCTGTGAAGTTGTGTGGCTGGTGAGTGTGCACTGGAGGTTGGGTTTTTCAATGTCTGATTCATGATATTATTGTTGTTTATTGGTAGGTTGTGACACAACGGCCTCCTCTCACCCTATGCACACCCACCTATATATACAAGAATTAACTACACACCACACCATCGACCAATCTGAAGCGCACTCTCACTGCATTAGACTGAACAAATAAGCAGGAATCCAATAAGTACTGCTTTCTGCAATATCCTAAGCTAAACTCATGAATTTCTTCATCTTCTCTTTGGATTAATTTTAACAGCACTAGTATTCAACTTAGTGATATTCTAATAATAATATATATTCAGCATATTTTTCGAAGTGTTCATATTTGCTACTTGCAAACGTGCCGCTAGCTACGCACTTGCCGTAAACATCGCACCACAGCCAAAACCAAAAGCGGCAAAAAGCAATGGCACAGCAAACCGCCGCAGCGTATACCTTATACAGGCCCGCTGCAGAAAAAAGGACCAAAACCTATTTCCTAAAACACCACTGCGGTGGCGAGCACCCCAGTAGAGGTCATAATAATAGGTGGGAAAAAAAAGGAGGGAAAAAATCTTTCGAAAAGTATTTTGATAAAGTCGAAACATGAACAATAATAATTTTAATGTTATTCCCTCCCCAAATGACTTCTTTCTACCTTTGCTCTACTTCAGGAGAAAATCTCTACACGTTGATTACCGTAAAAATATCACCAAATAACTATGATGGTTAAAATTCTAGAACTGATAAGGTGACATGTTATTTTATAAAAGAAAAAAAGCTTCCTCAGACTGTTAAGTACTTTCAAACATAGATAAATCTCATAAATGAGGATTATCCAGTGTTTTACAATAAAAATATTTGCATTACTCTGGAATTCTATTTTTACAGAATAACAATAATTCTGATATCACATTGGTATCGATTTATTCATTTGCATCATTTGGTAGTGATTACAGAAGGACTGATCAAATGTACAGATCTTATGATACAAATATAATTTACATTCCGTTGTTTTAAATCGCTCGCAATTATTTGCTTGAAATGATCTGATATCTTCTTCTTTAAAACTATAATTTTTTATCATATAATTTTAATATTAATAGATCATAGAAGGTTACAAAATAATCATTTAGATTACCAACAGGATCCTCAAATTCGTAATGAATATAACTTCAAAATCTCCTTCGTATGATGCTACTATTGCATCATCACCAAAAAAACACCGAGAGCTGCACTCGGACATCTATATAACACGCCAGTCCTAAAAGACGAAATGAAGTTTTTTCAATAGTGATATGCTAGTTAATTTTTTAATTTCAGGACTATATCAATAGAGAGTGGCAAGTCCACATTAAATTAGGCCTCGTGCATTACTGTCAACCACCTTCCAAAATCTCATATTTGAAACTTAAAAGGTCTTAAAAAAGTAATAATGCCATTTTTTCTAGAAATTCACTTTTGATACTATTTCCTCCTAGTGGCCTTTGTAGGTAAAATTTGAATAATTTTCTCTTTTCTACTCTCATTTCCTCACGTTTAAAAGTTTCCCCAATTATAAATCACATATTTTTTCCTTTTGGATTGGTTTCAGTACAACATTTTTTTTTCATTTAATTTCAACGAATTGTTTAACTTCTTTTAAACCTCTCTAAACGTCCGCGGTTTCACAGTGTTCTGAAGCCGTTTCGCCATCGAACTGATTTCCACCTTTAATCTTTTCTCCGCCTTTGCTGCATATGCTTCTTAGCTTTGGCAGTGTGTGCTAGCGACATCCACAATTGTTTGTGAAAGTGGGCAGAGAGTGGAATTTTTTAAAGATGTTTTGCGTGAAAAGAAAGATGTTTGTTGGTTATAGAATTTAATAGAATGTTTTCGGTCTTTTCAATATTCATGTCTGGATCAAGAGTTGCGGGCTATTTTGGAGATTTGTTATCGAGGTTATGAGATTATTAAAGAATTTAGTGAAATTTTGTAAATGAATTTTGATCATATTCGAAGTTCCCGCTGATGTAGTAGGTTTGTTTGAGAGGCCTGTCTGTGTCATGGAGTACAATATTTGTAGAGTGGGTAGTTATTTCTCTTCGAGTTCGTCTTCATGTGAGATGGTTTAAGGTTAAAGATTATTAAAGAATTTAGAGTAAATTTTGTGAATGTGGTTGTCTGATTGTTTGGGAAATTTATGAAGTAGGTCTCCTTTCTCATAAACTATCTGGCGTTTACTATTTGTCTAATGTGATATTATTCTAAGCTTTTCAAATTTATTTAATGTGTTTTGGTACAGAAACCCCAAATAAGGACAGCTATACGTCAGGATTGGTCACGAGAATCAGAGTATAGATAAGCAACTTGTTTTCAATATTTAATTTCGAATTCAATCAATTAGAGGGGTAAACCGAACACGCGCTGGCTCGGAATTTTTAATACATTTGTGTAATGTGTTATTCGAAAATATTTTATCAGAATTACTCAAGATATTTGGAGTGTGATTAGACCAGCGATGATCTTGTGTGTGAATATAAGGTGACTTGCGGCAGGTTTGTTGTTTTGTTGGAGAAGACGGCCTCCGTTTTTGATGCATTCAATTGCGATTTTCCCTTGGAGAACCAGTCTTCTAATTGTGTGATATGTTTTTTGGTAATTGCGCCAGCCACTGGTAGAGAGCTCTTTGTTCTTTGCCAATATCTCGCCATATCGTCTGTGCACATGCAGAATCGTGTTGAATGCTTTAGGGTTGCTTACACCATACCGCATTTACGCTAAAGCAGCGCACAAACTGCTTCTGCATTATGTATTTGGCTAAGTACCGTATACGCCAAGGCTACCTTTTGGCCGTAGCCTTTTAGTAAGTAGCAAGGCTGGCTGGCTGTGGCCGTCAATCTCGCTGCCAATACTTAAAGTACCTGAATTTTCGCAGCACTGCCTTCGCTTGCTTGGTAGGAGCCAAATTTCTGCAGCCGCCTTGTATGAATATGGCGTCGTAAACCGCCTTGCGCCTTTTGCACAGCAGAAACGGTAGCCGTTTATAGCAAAACTGGCCGTACGCTACTTTTAGCTGCACAATTTGGCTTCATTTACTACCTTGGCCCGTAGGCTGGCCATTTGCTATGGTGATACCATCTTTACCTGGTGAAGTTTTTTAATTTTATTTTTTAATATATTGTAGGAGTTCTGATAATTTGGGTGGTGGGAGGGGCATTTGAAAAATTTGCCGGATTGTTCATATGCTTGTGTGTTTGTCTGAATGGGATTATTTATGTTATTTAATTTAAATTGTTTCTTGGTAGGTGTTAAGAAAAATTTGCCTTCTCTTGAAATAAAAGGAAATTTACTATTAGGAACTTCAAGGGTCAAAACTTGAGTTCTCTTCTTGCATTAGAACTTTGCCATTCTAGAAGGCCATCATCGGCATCTAATAAAAGAAATTATTTCCATGAATTTTGTGTGAATTCGTAAATTTTTCTCTTGATATGATTTTGATAGCTGTTAAGTGTATTTTTATCAGCGGGACTTCGGGTGAATTGCCAATTTTTTCTCAGTTTATTTCTAATTTTGATCGTATTCCGAAGTTCCTCGGAATCACGAATTTTGATAAATTAAGATCGGGTATAGAATATATGGTGCTTTCTTGGCATTATTAAAAGAATACTTATTCTGATGAAATCGTTTCAACTTCTGAGAGGATTATTGGATTGACTAGATCAACTGGCTCGTGTAACCGGCTCTCTCCGTATTTTTATCTAAATCAACTCAAAATAACATCGAAGCAGCTCTTTTCAGAGCTATTCGGCGAAGATTTTCTATTTTCCCGACTCTCACCCTAACCGACCCGGCACCTGAAACTGGAACAATGGAACTAAATATGGATTTATCTTCTCCATCTTCATCCCGTTCTCAATCTCCTATTGGAGATGTAAATCGGGAGTCATGCGAGACACTACAGGCCTTACAAAGACGGATTCGAAAACTCGTCCACTACCGAGACGAAGTAAATATGCTTATCCAGTCCAACCGAAGGAATCCTGACCATGACGAATCTGTCGAGCAGTTCCGCTCCTATCTCCTACTCCACTCCAAGGCCCAGGATGATCTGACAACAGCGGAGGGTGAGTATTCATCACTTCCTACTTGTTCTGTCCCTGGGTGTCACATTCACACCACTCTACCTACCACACCAACTAAAAACTTAAATTTAAAAAGGAAAGACGAAGACGGCTTCGTCACTCCCCCAAATCAAAAACAGCTAAAAGACAAATAATCACCGAATGTACTAGAATTACAACCACCCAGAACAAATTCCAAAATTTAAAAATCCAAGAATCAGATAACACACAAACAAACGAGGTCGTCCTCCCACCCAAGGAACGACTCCCTCCACCAATAATGTTAAAAATTAACAACTACAAGCACCAACTTCAGGCCATACACTTTGTTATCCCCGATCTTCGCACAAAGCTCTCAGGGGAATATATCAAATTATATGTAAACACCCCAGACGAATATAGAAACCTAGTCCAATACTTGTCCACCAGAGCCGAGTACGAATACTACGTTATTCGCCCGGTACAACAAAGACCTGTGAAGGCCATAATTAAAGGACTCCCACGGGAAACAGATCCAGCAGATATTAAAGAAGAACTACTGGAATTAGGTTTCAACCCCATCCGTGTAGTACAACTTACAAACAGGAGAACCAAGTTTCCGCTTCCAGTCTATCTTGCTACTCTACCGAGAACACAAGAAGCCGAGAAAATATTTGAAATCTCCAAACTGTGTTACATGAACATCAAAATTGAGGGTTACAGAGGTAGCGGTAAAGTTACACAATGTTATCGGTGTAACTTTTTTCACCACTCGGCAGAAAACTGTCACATAAACCCAAGATGCCTGAAATGTGCAGAACCTCATCTCACCAGAGACTGCCCAATAAAAGAAAGAATATTAAACCCCGAGTGCATTAATTGCGACCATCAGGGACACCTCGCCTCATATGGAGGCTGCGAAAAGTTCCCAAAACCTCCGAAAAAGCAAAACATAATCGCCAAAGGACAAAACTTGATAAAAGAAAACTTCACTTTTGCTAACGCCGTTTCCAAAAAACAGATGGCGCCACAGGAACCAGAAACAAACCCACCACCACAACAAGAAAAATTTACCACCAGCTCAAACAAAAACAATAGAACCAAAGCAATAAACCTTGTAAACAAGCATATGCAACAAAAGAACAAAAAGCAACAAATAGAAGAAGAAGAGGAAACACCTGACTTATTTCAAGCCATAGAGATGTTCCAAACTCTAACAGAAATATTCAAACAACTCCCAGGACTTCTCAAGAACATTTCCAAAATTAAAGCAGCAAAAGGCAAGACAAACAAAACCTATGCTTTAATAGAAGCTCTGTTGGACAATGATGACTAATTCTATAAACCAATTAACAATAGCTGCACAGAACAATAGATACAAATTTTTCGGCTTAAGCCTTTGCTCATGGAACGCGAACGGTTTAAAATCTCGTATTGTTGAGCTACGAGATTTTGTACAGAAGCATTCCCCCGACTTAATAATGATACAAGAAACACACCTGAGACCACGAAACACTGTACACCTCCCAAACTACACTGCCTACAGAGACGATAGGCACACGCAAGAAATTGCATCAGGAGGCACCATGATTTACATTAAAAACTCCCTTGCACATCACCGCCTAACCACGCCACCACTCCAACACATAGAAGCAACCATAGTTATTTTCACCCCACCTAACCACTCAGCAGTCATCCTCGTCTCCACATACATACCCCCGTCATCACACTACTCCAATTTCACACAAGATCTTGACACCATCTTTAACTTAAATAACAATTGTGTCATTATAGGTGATTTCAATGCGAAACACCAAACATGGAACGCAAACACTAACACACCTAGAGGGGTTAACCTATATAATTATATTAATCAACACGACATTACACTAGCATACCCACCCACACCCACAAGATACGGTCACAACTCAGCCACCACCATAGATTTTGCACTCATAAAGAATTTTAATTACAAGCACACCATCACCTCCATACCAGAACTTTCATCAGACCATAACCCAATAATTCTTGAATTTAATTTTACCCTTACACATCACATCAACAAAAGAGCCATCACGACAAATTGGAAACTCTTTCAACAAGAAATTAACAATAACATAAACATAATTAACTACTCTAACATCAACAATAGCACACAACTTGAACAAAAAAATTAATGACCTCACAAAATGCATTAATAATGCACAACAAAAAGCCTCCACACCAATCACAACAAAAAACGAAAGATACACACCACCCAACATTAAACAACTCATTAAACTAAGAAACAAAACCAAAAAATTATTTCAAAGAACACTTGACCCCAACATTAAAACACAAGTTAACAGAATTCAAAACCAAATCAAAAAAGAAATACATAAATTCACTCAAAATAGCTGGACTCAGACCTTGCAAACACTTAACATACATGACAAATCCATATGGAAAATTACTAAATCCTTCAAAAGCAAAAGAAGTCACATTCCCCCACTAATAAACAACAATAATACTTCTGAATCAGACATTGAAAAATCTAACCTCCTAGCACACTCACTCACACACAACTTCACAGAAAACAAACGCCCTACAAATTACATAACTGAAATTGATCAAAAAGTACACACTACCCTACAAAACTTTTTTAACAACCCCCCACCTCACACACACATTGAAACTGTTTGGCCAAATGAAATTACTACCTACATTAAAAACATTGCAATAAATAAAGCCCCTGGCAAAGACAATATCACAAATAAAATGCTCAAAAACTTTCCACCTAAACTAATTTTCCTCCTAACATATTTAATTAATATAATACTTAAACTACAACACTTTCCTAAAAACTGGAAAACCTCAATAATCTTTCCTATCCTTAAACCGGGGAAAAATCCCCGCCTACCTGATAGCTATCGACCAATAGCATTGCTCTCTTCCTTAAGCAAACTTACAGAATCTGTCATACTGAAAAGAATCAACAACCACATTGACGCTTCCGATATTCGTAACCCTAACCAATACGGCTTCACAAAAAATCTCTCTACCTCCCATCCTCTAATCAAACTAACAGAGCATATCTCATCCGGACTTGAACGTAGTAAATCAACAGGCGCGGTCTTTCTAGACATTCAAAAAGCCTTCGACCGCGTCTGGATAGAAGGTCTCACCTACAAACTTATAAACTACAACTTCCCTACACCACTTATAAAATTAATTTTTTCATATCTCACAAACAGAAACTTTCAAGTTAAAATCAATAACACACTTTCACAAACTCACTTCACAAAATATGGAGTAGTTCAAGGATCTCTTATCGGCCCAATTTTATACAACTTATACTTAAATGACATACCACAATATACCTTAACCATATTAAACATGTATGCGGATGACACAGCCATACTGGCGAAATACAAAAACACAAAAACTGTAACATTCGCACTTAACAAACACCTAAAAATACTTGAAAACTATTATAACGGCTGGAAAATCAAGATTAATGTCGAGAAATCGGCAGCAATCTTATTTTCCAGAAAAAGAATTATTAACACCGCACCCCCAACCTTCTACAATACACAAATACCGTGGTCTCAACAAACAAAATACCTCGGAGTAATACTAGACAAAAAACTTACATGGAAACCACACATTAGCTACTCGCGTGAAAAATTCCGGAAAGCAAAATGCAGTATTTTCCCCCTAATCTGCCGGGATTCTAAAATGACTACTAAAAACAAATTGCTTCTGTACACAGCCGTTCTCAGACCAATTATCACTTATGCATGTCCAATTTGGGCGTATGCGGCAAAAAGTAATATTAATCTACTCGAAAAAACACAAAGCTCAACTCTCCGATTAATTACTAAATCTAGATGGTACATCAGAAATAATGAAATCCTAAAAGCTACTAAAATCCCCACTTTTAAAAAACATATCCAAAAAAGTTGACAAAATTTTTTTCTCCACTCTAAACCTCACCAATAACATCAACATGATTAATCTTGAAAATTACACCCCAAGAGAAAACATTAAACGACCCAGAATAGTACTTCTTGATTCTTACAACCCTCCTTAATTTTCTCACATATTACATTCTCTATAATTTAATTTAAACAAAAAAAAATTTATACACTCATAACTTAATAACTTCATTCACAAGCCGTATACGCCCCACAACATAAACACACCCCTAATTCAAACACATCAGCCAAGGGCAGCCAATAGGAAAGCTCCCCTCCATACCACAGCAACCAATAGGAAACCAAGATATCAGCGCCACCCCTGACCGAAACCTGTACGTCCAAACTGCTAATCTTACCAGACCTCAGAGACAACCAATCAGAGCACAGCTACTGATCCCATCGAGCAGAATGTTTTAATCTTCAACTTTTAAGCCAAGTCTTGCTATAATAATACCGACCCGAGCTTAAGGGCCGCTCCGCGGCCTATGTGCTCGAAAAACTTCCCAGCGAAGTTCCTCGCTGATGTAGTGAGTTTGGTTTGTTTTGAGGCCTGTCTGTGTGCATGGAGTAGAATATTTGTGAGGAGGTTAACTTTCTCTTCGAGTTCGTCTTCCTTGTTATATGGTTTAAAGTTTAGTGTTGTGTTTTTAATTAAAGTGTTACGGAAAAGCTCTCAGTTTGTGGAGACTTTTCTGTCGTTGATTTCGATTTCCATGTCGGTTTGGAAGTTTAGAATGATCGGATTATGGCCTGATGTGAGCTCGGAAATTTCACACAGCCAATGAAAATGCCGGATCTGTGTGAAGTGGATTGTGGAGGCGGAGTTATAGACAAAGCATGTTGTTGTGGGTGGGCTTTGATATTGCATTCGTGTTGTTCTCCAAAGTTGGTAATTAAGTTTCCTATGCTGTTATTACGTTTGCAGCCCATTTAATACGGTGAGCAATTAGATCTCCGCATATGATAGAAGCGTCACCAATTTGGGCAATCGCTTCTAGTTCTTCAGGTTTGTTATTAAACCCAGTGAAACACATTTCCGTATGTACTACTCTCATTACTCACTAAACATTATCTTCAACATATATACGACTGTCCTATCAGAAAGTCGTTTCAAGTAATAGAGCTATTTTCGAGCAATATGGAGCAGTAACTTCATATATAGAGATATGTATATAAAAATAAACGTTTATTAAAAATAGTGGTACGGGTTTCAAATTTCTACTTTTTTTTAATTAAATTTTATTTCTTTTGATAAATAGAAGTACTTAAAATATGTTTTCACAGAAAAATGGATTTTGAGGATAGAAACCGGAATAAAAACTAAAGTTCATAGAGCGCCGGATAAACATTTGTGAACAAAATCTGAACGGAAGCTATTGAGAAAGTTGTTCAAGAGTTATTATTTTTAAGTTACTTAGATATTTTCTAAAGCTATTGTTATTTGCAAATAAAAAAAAACTAATAATGTAACAAATATTAAAAAGAGAACAGAATAGTGTATGTATCAAATTATTTCTGCATCATCAATATTTCGTATATTTCAACACAACCGGTTTTC
>BMAW01104945.1:0-19282 GCA_019974015.1 Nephila pilipes
TTTTTTTCTGTTTGGACCTCGAAAATGTAGAATTAGCATAGAGAAAATGACTTAAAATATAAAGTTTTTTTTGCATACATTTGAAAAATATTTATGTGTATTTACAATTTTAAAATCCTTTTAATTTTTCCTGTATCTCATTTCCTCAGGAATTTTTTCTATCCCGAACAATTTGAAGTTACATACTGTATCTGTAAAAAACATTATTTTCTAACATTGTTCAATTAATTGCATTTTTTCACACGTCAGAGAATGCTCAAATAATGAGCAAAACCCAAAGTTTGTCATAAACATACGCACAAAATTAATTAATGCGTCGAAAGAAACGAAAAATATCGTAATTTGTGAGGAGAAATTTTCTTTGAACGACACAAAACGGGAATACCATTCAAATTTCATGCCACGCTTACAAGTATTCGTGAAATGAGATTTATCTAAATAAGAATTGAACCGGAACACAAAAGATCTCCACAGAAAGGAATGTTGTCATGTTAGTCTCATGAGATAATTTGTGTGTTGGCCGTAAATCCCAAACTGAATTCAGAAAGTGTTATCCAACACATTCTCATAGATTGATTCATTGCGAAAGTTAGAGAGTTGGTTAGAATCATTAAAACTTATAATGACATGCAGCATATAAAAGACTCGTATTTAATGTACACTTATTGCGATTCTGACATATTTAAGACTGCAATAAATCTGCGTGCGGGAAAATGGAGTCATACAGAATTACACCGCATTGTTATGGAGTGTAACTTTCCGACAAATACGAATTTATGCTTTATTTGACTTTTCTAGTACTAAATGTTTTCAACAAAAATTCCATTTTCTAGCTCTTACTCATTTTATTCATTTTTTCACTAATTAGTTAACAGTTTGATATTTTAATGACTACTTTCGTCAAATTTTTTGGAATAGTGTCCAATTTTGAATAGTTTTTTTCAAACAAATATTATTTATCACAAACACTACACTTAGAATTAAATTCCTCTCTCTGATATTGAGAAAATCTAATATTATCTCATTTAATTTCTGCAAAAATCAATCGTTTTTCTTTTAAATAGGCTCCATTATTTTGTCTACAAAATTTTAATTTTAAATGGCTACTTAATTTTACGTGTTAAAAGAGAAAAATTATCAATTTTAAAAACTTTCACTGACAAATAAGAATATAAAAAGACTTATTGTGAAAAGCGAGAGGATATTTAACAGCATATTTTTTAATAAATGAAAATATTTACAGTGCACTGGAAAACTGAAATTATTTAAAAACAACTTGTACAATAAAAACGCACACAATTATATAAAGTCAATTTATAACAGATGAAAATATTTAGTGGAATGTACGTCGATATTTAAACGCATATTATGATAATTGAGAATATTTAATGACACTTATACAGTGGCTCAAAAAGGAGTCGGACACTGGTTTTCTCATAGTTCATCCTATATTATGATGCTTAAAAATACATAGTATAACAAACTCAAATAAAATAAAAAAAATCACGATAAATTTTATCTACAATTAACGTGATAAAAATAATTGAAAAAGTAATTTCATTCATTGAAAATATATAAACACTAAAAATTTTTACAAAATAAATTCAGAAAAGAACTCGGACACCCAGAGTTCAAAAAATATGTATTATAAATATAAGAGCACTCAATATTTTGTTGCAGTCCCTTATGTTTTATTATGACTCTTAGTCTTGTAGGCATTAAAAAAAAATTTTTTTTTTTTTTTTTTTTGCATAACTTTGGATCAGTTTTTGACCACTCAAGTTGGAGTGCATTTTTAAGGCTATTTTACAACGTTTTTCTGAATTTCACTTGGTGTGTGTGTGTGTGAGTGTGTGTGTCATCAAATTTTCGATCGTTAATTTAACCAACTTCCCAACAAGCTAGAGCTTTGAAATTTTGGGAATCGTTCGTACTCGCCTAACAATGCAATATTTAGACGTTTGCGATAAGTTTTAACTAATATTTCAATAATTTTAATAAGTCAAAATATTCTTTCCTCTCGGCGCTTTTAGGATTGAGGAAAAAATTTCTTTCCCCCTCTGGGAGTACCGGGCACTCCCCACGCAGCATGAAGTATCGTAAACCTTTTGTACTCACAAAGGGGAGATACTATCTCCCCTTTACTTTTTCCGAGATAGTAAGGGTTGCTGACTTTTAGTCAGTAATCATTCCGAGAAAGAAAGTTTCCAATATTTGGCGCCATGTCTTATCACAATAATTTTTTCTGAATTCTGGTTCCCATTCTTTTTTTAATAGAATGACTTACAAACTTTCAAATGCATGTTTTGATTTTATGAGTATTATGGATTTTTTAATACTCTCACAAATGTCTCTTTTTAAGTAAATTTTAAAGTTAAAAATAACTAACAGTTTTAACTAATATTTCAATAATTTTTCTCTAATAAACTTTGCTACCATATAAAAACGTTGGTTTTTATATCGAATTATTTGTCTTTATGGTGTGTTTTTTTTTAAATTTATTTTCCAAATATGCCCATAAATTTTCAATCGCATTTAGGTCAAGTTATTATGGAGGTGTTTCTAACACATGTGGGTATTTATACAAAAGCCCAAAACGCACAATATTTTCTGTATGTTTTGGATCATTATTTTTGATGGTAACTGAAAACCTCTTTAATCCCCAATTGCTCAGTGCTTTGTTGCTGAAATAATGGTTAAATACTTTGTGGGGTCCATTATGCCATTAGTTATGTGAAATGTTTCTGGACTACTGGCAGATATGTAGCCCCAAGCCATGATAAAGCCACTTCCTTACTTAACAAAAGCTCTTAAATTTTGCTCTTGAAGTTCTTGATTTGATTCTCGCCATACATAACATTGACTATCTGAGCGATACAAATTAAATCTGCTTTCATCAGTAAATAAAACCGTTTTACAAAGTGAAAAGTTTTTATTTTTATAAGTTTTTGCGAACTTTATTATTTTCAATCTGTTGCATTTATTTATAAATGTCTTTTTACATACTACTTTTCCATGTAGGTTATTTCTATGTAAAATCAGTCTTATTGTTCCTGGATTAACAGTTTTATGAAGATAATGTGACTCTTCATTAGTAAGCTTAGAAACACTAAGTTTAGGATTTAATACGCATTGTCTTACAATCCATCATTCCTCTTTGTTCGAAATCGCTTTTGGTCTTCCAGATTTGTGCGTATTTTCCATTGACTTTGAAATTTTGGAATGCTTAATTATCTGAAAAACTGTAGAATGATATCTATTTACAACTTTACTGATTTTTCGAATCGATTTCTTTATGATACTTAAAAACGAGTTTTTTTTAACCTTTATTAACGTATATAATCTTTGCCTTCACATTTGAGACTTCTAATTTTATTTAACTTACAACAATGAATAAAAATCCAGTTTGAAATATGAAATTCAAAATTTTAAATCGACAAATAATGTCAAGGTTTTAAATATCACTTTGAATTGCCGATAAAAAAAACAATATCACAACCCTTCCGAATTCTTTTTTGACTGATTTATTTTAAAATTTTTCTTTTACCTTTTCCTTTTTTTTTTTTTCAACTGAAATCAAATTTTATTTTTTACGAAAAAAATTAGTAGATAACTTATTTTAATAAAATATATACTTAAAAAAAATCATATATTTTTTTAACTATTTATTTTAGGAGATTAAATGCAATGACATAGAGTCCGCCTTTTTTAATGAGCCACTGTATGTAAATGAGTTTATTTTATGAGCTACATAGTTAAGTTCGTTAATCAAATTTATGTAAGTTAAAGAATGTGCTTTAAAATCACTTCAAATGTCAATTAAAATTGCGATATCTTTCTTAATAAAATCTTTCTAATTCGTATTTCGAGTATGAGTCATTTATTAACATAAAGCGATGCCAGCTTTAACTCATGAGATATAGAAGTGCAATACATTAAGCACAATTTACAGCTTCTAAATTATTGCACAACTTATATATATATTTAATTGAATTTAATAACGATTAATTTATGCAGACTCAAATTTACAGATCTATATCTACTTTGGGAGGAAGAAAAGTGAATATTTACTCATTTTCATCTAGCAATTACGTCATACTCGGCGCTATTTCGAACAAATATTGTTTGGTTCGTCTGTCACTTCTTGCTTCGTTTCTGCCTCGCATTATTCTCACTTTTCGTCCATTTTCTTTCGAGGAAGAAGGGGGAGATAGATATCTTTTTCTTGCCTTCCCAGTAGAGCTCACCTGGAACATCTGGAATTTCTTATGATGTCCTCTGAGTCACAGAAAAGGATTCATATCTATTACAACTCTATCGGTCTGGTCCTAATGGGGCAGGAAATCATCACAAGCACAATATGTATTGCTTTCATTTAGCTCGTTCTATATTGGGTGATAAATGTATGATGAACTTTTTTAATCATATTCACACAAAGAAGCCCTCACGGAGCTCTTTTAGATGAGTACGAGCTTCACGTACCCTAGGGACCCCAGTGGTCTTTCTCCCTTCTTTTCTCTCCTTATTTTTCCTTTGCTAAACGTTTTCTTATGCGGAATTTTTGATAATACACTTTGTGTAAGAGTTAGAAGATATTTTCCCAAAAACCAGTTATGATTTCTGTCTTAATTATTTGACTGTTTGCTTATATATTAAAAAAGTTTAAAATATTACAAAAATATTTAAATTATTTTTTTTAAAAAAAATTGTGTTGTCCAGCATAACAAATTAAGGTGTTTCATACCTTTCGAAATTTCAAAAAATTGGATTTGTAATAATTATTATTGTTCTTTTTATGGAGAAAATCTGTCAGAATTTTTTTCCAATTTGGTTCAGTTAATTGAATGATTATTTTTATGTTCTCTTTCACTTAAATGATAAAATAACCAATGTATAATATACATACACATCCTCGTGAATTTATCCAAGATAATACGTATAAATCCATGCACGTAACTAACATATAACTCAGATGAGAATAATTTTATCAAACTAATGATAATAATAAATCAACAATTCTTATAACAAATAAGTTTGTTTTAGAATAAGAATTATTCAAATTGTTCTTAACCAGTTGCGAGACAAATTAAACTAATGCAATATTTCATCAATACAGTTTGCCACAAAAATAATCGGGTTCTCTTTTTTTAATAATGAATAAGTAGTAATTCTTGATTCAATATTTTCTGTTTTGGAAACTCTTCTATATATCCTTCTCTTTTTCAATACAATCTCACCTGATATATGAGCCGCTCAGAAGCCAATGCGGTTAAGTCCATTTTTTGATATTTTCTGATTTTTGGAAATTTTGATGAAATAAATAATAATCTTCTTAACTATTAAAGAATTTACTCGTTGGTTACTTTTTTCTAGGTTAGACAGCCCTTTTTTTAATAGCTTCTGAATATATTGTATAATAATTTCAGAAGCCATTGTGAATAAGTCCACCTTTTATCAATAAATTTTTACATAAACTTTGAAATAAAAATTAAATTATTCTTCTTCTTTCGATATTTGTTGGTAACACTGAAAAACAAGAAATTCATAGTAACTGTAACCGTTACTTCTAATTAGAATTTCTTATCTTTTTCAGCTGCCAAAAGGTATAAGTCCTAAAATTTTTAAGATGCTGTCATTATTTCAATAAATACTTACGTTTTTATTTACACATCCTGTACATATCTTGTTTCTTTGCAGAATTTACACCTCGAAAAAAGACTTTATACACTTTTCTAACTAAATTAATAAACCAAGAATTTTAAAAACTAATGTATCAAAAAACATTAATTTTCTCAATTTTTGTGTTTTGGACTTAACCGCATTGGCTTCTGAACGGCTCATATAAGAAATGAAACATCAAACTTAAACATTATTTAGATTAAATTCGTGAAAACTGAAGATAAATGAATCCTGGGATTGTTTTGTTTTTGTTTTTTCCAATTCTTTTTTTCTCCCCTAATAAAAATTATACAAATTTTTTTAAAAACGATAACAATTTATCTAGAGACCGTATGGAACAAACAGAATTCAAATATCAATGAAGGGTGTTTCGAAACTTCGGCTGTCCGATTCTACCCCCCAAGTACACGAAATGGACGGTGCTCATAAAGACGATTTATCGTTCCCAACTTTTCATTTGAGTCAATGAGACCCCTTTTTCCTCTGTTGAGCATGCAAGACGAATGTAGTCCCTCAATACCACCTCGATACGTTTCATAGGATTTATTTTGAATAAAGTGGAATTTTTTTTTCTATTGACGTTAGAGTTTTTTAGAAATAGATGTCTGGGCTTGAGGCTACTGAAGCCTTCAGATGAAGGGCTTGTGTTATAAAACTTATTTTGACAATTGAATCCACATATTTTTTTTTCATTTTACTTAAAATGCACAGTAATTAATAAACTGATCAAATAATTTATTGATTTTTGTTCTATCATCTGCGTATGTAAATTTGAAATTTAATTATGAATATATATTGTACTTAATGTGATATATTATAAAGCTTCAATTGAAAATGAAGTCTGTTTGCTCCTCTGATTAATGTTTCACAGTTTTAAAAGCCCTTTAAAAGCTGAGATAGTCAGTTGCAATAAGCTGAATTATTGTCGATGCTTTTCTAAAATCAGTCCAATAAATTTAAAATTTTTGTTTTATTCATTCTATAAAATTTATTTCCATTTCTGATAAATATAATTAGAATTTGATAGATATAATTCAGCAGAAAAGATTACAACTTGTTTTAAATTTTGTATTCCTACCAATATTATTAATCTTTAGGTTGTTAATGCCTGAGTTAAAAAGAACCGCATTAAAAAATGCAGAGTTTTTTTACCTATTATGAATCCAAAAAAAAAAGAGATAATAATAATTAAAATATGCATTTCTTAGAAACCACAGAGTCTGTTGTTTTATTCAAAGTCAAAATGTTAAAAAGAGAGTCAGGTGTCACTAACCACGTTTCGATTTAAAGTGGTGAATGCACGTAACCTGTTTATTAGCATTAGATTTTCAAAGTATCAAGATAGCTTTTAGCTATTTTAATTCAAAAGATATTTACGGCAGTTGTAATAAAATTTAGTTTAAAATATATACATTTTAATAAATTTAACGCTTGTTTTAATTTAAATTACATTTAAGTTAAAATATATCGAATAGTAATTGTTCGTTCTTTGCTTTATTTTTAATACCTCAAAAAAATTGTCTACTTCAACGTTTTATCGCTTACTTTAATTTAAATTATTAACTTTAAATAATTTAAAAATTATTTCTTAAAAAGTTAATACTTTGATATTTAAATTTTGGTTTGATTTAAATAACGTAGCATTAGAAGTAACACGGGGGCTATTGGAGACGAACCTCGTAATTTTTAACACCTATCAAGTGACGTGGAAGTCACCTTGTGACATCAGATTATTCCTGTTCGCCTCTTGTGTCACAGCTAAACTCAATGTACTAACGCTAAAAGTTATTAAAGCGTTCAATAAGACGTCATACAGGTTTCAACGATAAATTTATTGACAAATTGCTAGTATAACAACAAATATAAGAGGCTCACTCCAGATAATGCCCTAAATATATTAACTTGATCTATCAATAACAAATTAACAGACTCTTACCACTAATGTCAAGTTGAGGCGTCTTGACTTCTAACTTTCACTAAGCAGCCGATAACTTGTAATAATTCTCGGCCCCGACTTCGACTCTGGAACAATTGCCAAACGCTAGAACCACTCGACCTCTATCGTAACTCTAAAATTGAGTTTATATATTTCCTATCTCCCTCGCTTCACTTTATTTCTACCTGCTTGTGATTTAAATATTCACGTTTTATTTTTGGTTGGACAAAGGTTGTTTAGATAAGGCAATAAATCTTGATTAAAAGTCCTCAAGGTTAGTGAAGAGAAAACCGCGAATAGCCCAACGTCACAACCTGAGTTAGTACTTCCCTCTTCAAACTTCCACACTAGACAAACATGATGACTTCGAACCTCGATCACATGCAATGTGCATCAGCCTCAGCTTCACTGAAGGTTTTAGTGATATCAAGGTTTGATCCTATGACTCGACGATTACATCCGGTCGCGAGCCAGAGATAATGATTACTAGGCTACCACGGCCATTAAAAAGGTTTAAAAAAATGATACAAAAAATGTTTTAAAAATAGAAAAGCAGCTAATTTTTTCCAATTGTATTTCTTTTTTTTTGTTTGCAGTAAAATTTATTTTACATGCCAGAAATTTGAACCATTTTGGGGCCACTTTTTATTAAAGTAAAACAATGAATGAGACAACATATCCATGTAACCAAGCTTTCGTTATACATTACATTTCATTTTCGTCAGTTGGCAAGAAAAATTGGCAATTATCTATGTCATAAGTGCGGGGGATAAGTAAATCAAACATATTATGAGTAAATTGATATATTCCTTGATTGCCAAATGACCACGCTTTCTATTCCACTTTCTGTTCCGTATAGTATATTTAATACTTTTTTTGTGAATGTAACAAATGCTTTTTAAACTAGAAATATGTGCTACATTTTATAGGAATTAAAATGATAAACACTCTCTAAAAAGTTACCTTCGAATTTTTATCCCAGGATAATAACTTTTACGCTATAGAAATGCAAAAGCATTTGAAATGTCCATCACCTAAAATTTAGACATTCGCTATAGATGACTAATTAACCAATGTCAAAAAACATGGAATGAGACCTATGAAAGAAGTGTTTCATATTAATACAAGAATTGTACAAACAGAATGTTAAAAATTATTTAAGGTAAGTGAAATCACCAATCGAATTAATTAAATATAAATAAAGATTAAAATTAATAGGAGTTATATATAAGTGGACATTTGATTAATTTACATGACAACTAGTACCAAATAATTTGTTTTTGCACCTTAAGTATAAAAAAAAATTAAGTTTGTTTAAGCAAATAAAAATGAAAAGTAAAGTATTTCAAGTAACAAATATATAATTTAAAATAAGAACAACACCAAAACTGGCAATAACAGATTCTAAAAAAAACAAAGAGTTTAACTACCTTTCAAAATTAATTAAAAAACAATTCATTCAAAGTATAATACGTGATAATTATGATTTTACTGCAATTAAGAAGATATTTAAGGATATAACACCGTAATTTAGCACTACTTTTTCTTCATTATTAAACGATAGCCAGATGGCGCTCTTGTTGTTTTTGGAAGAGGTTCGCGCGCTCCAGGTATGGAAGTGCCTTTCTCAGTAAGATGATATGATGTATTTTACAATATGTGTTTCATTTATGTTTTTGTGTCCTGTCTTGTGTTGTGGAACGTATCGAATGTTAAACATTATTTGTTCTTTTATCTATCCTAGCTTTAATTATTTTGTCCTAAAATTATAACAACACGAGGTGGATACATTGTGGAATACAAGTAAGATTAAGTCTTAAATTTTTCTATATATTTAGTTTCATTTTCTTAGTATAAAAACTGTCAGGCCACCGTTAATCAGCTAAAGGTTTTTTCAAGAAAGTGATCACAATTCTATATCATATTACTTCTCTACGTCCATCTCTTTTATTCTCCAAATTCAAATTCTCTTTTATTCTCTAAATCAAAAAAAAAGCTAAAAGTCAAATTTTTTGCTTATTTTGCGTTACTAAAGCATGTGTTGAAAGAATAAAAACACAACTTTTAACTATGTTTATTCTCCTATCGTATTAAATTTATTTCTTTTTCACTTAATTTTCTCCTTGCAAACATGATTGAAAAAAATGTATCCCTACTTCTATAAATTAAAATAATTAAGTGAGAAATTGATATTGTTCTTTTATTTGTGGAACACCGATGAAAATGGTAATTGCAAGTCGATTTTTCTTTTCAGTAAAGGAAAGAAATAATGTAAACTTTTACATGAAAACATGACACAGTTTCCTCAGCGCATTATCAAAGGAGGCGAAGATATAATTTTACGTAAAAAGCGTAACCATAGGATGTATGTTTGATTAAAATAACTGTAAATTAATAAACCAATATAATTACATTAACATGATACACAATTTTATTTGAATATCTTGCAACACTTGTGAAATAATATATTTGTTGTTCAAATTTTGATGTGAAAACTAAATTTTTGTTCTATTCTTAAGACAGAGGTTGAGAATTTGAACGATTTCAGTCGGACTTCTTAACACGCGAGTCAGATTTAGGCGGTTTTATAATGGATCCTTCGATAAGCAATCATTTGCGGTCATAATCGTTGATACTATAACGTCATAATTCTTATTTTTTTTTTTCTTTTTATTAAATTCAGATGAATATTTCGTTAGGATGATTCAACGACTTCCTGTTTATAGCAGATTTTAGTTAACATATATGAAAACCCTCTTCTCTGAAAGTGAAATGCTCATGTTTGAATTATTTTGTAACAGACCTCTTGGTAAATGAGATTAGCTGTTCATTCAACCGTTGTTGACAGATGTAAAGATAATATTTCGCCCGCAGAATCTCTAAGTAATTGTCTAAGATATTTTTAGTTATTATAAGCATCAGAAATCTCAGATTCAGGCACAATAAGAAAATCTATCGTGCAGGAATTTAAGATGAAACAATAAGCCCTTAATGATCGGTTAATAAAATAATAAGCTCTAATTTCGTTAGATATTTTAAGTACTTTAAATATTTTGTTGCCTTTTTTAACTGGTGAAAGAGTGTTGATCAACGTTATTCTTAGAAGCAATACGTGGTCTAATAGCGATGAATCTCCTATCTTTGAGTATTGGTACTGTCATGAGGACAATATGAAGTCTGGCACCTGCCTCTCCAAATTTCCCCATCATTTCAACTAGAGAACTTGGGACTTCAACCAGATTTAACATGCAACGGCCACACTACATAGCGGTTGATCTTCAGTGGCGGTGTGATTCCAACTAGACGGAGACAACGCCGGTTGTGGGTTCGAGACCGTGACTACGAAGTTCCCGCGGCCACTTTTGTAAAAGGAAATTGACGCACATTGCTGTAAAAAAAGCATATATCACTATAAATATTATTTTCTCGAAATAATCAGTCGCACTGGTAACTCAACATAAATTGTTTGTTACGCAGAAAAATCATATCGATGTGGTGTATAATTATGTGTGTTTTGTGTGTGACGGAACTTTTACTATCACTCTATTTATATTAGCATTAGAACTCGTGATTCATTTAACTAACGGTTTAACAACCTTAGATTAAGACTAACAGGATCAGTGGGTACAACTCATACTGTAAAGCAAATTATTGTGTAACAAATATTAAACTTTCGTTCGGAGTTACGGGAAGTAAGTTAACACCACTTAGTTAAGTTAGAAATTTCCTGCTTAATTGTTTCAGAAGCTAAGTTTGCTTTAATTTTCAGGTTCCATGTTAATTTAGTTTACTTTCATTCAAATATCCACTGCGTATTTCTAACTGTAATCTTTCAGTTTCATTAAGTATTCAAATTATGCAAGGAGTTTCAAAACTATCGGGATAAACTTTAAGCGACGGTGCATTTGCAATACTGTTTGGTATAGTAATATTTTAGCGGCTGTAAAGTGTTTCGTCACAAACATAAGAAGCAGACATGAAATGAAGCCATTCGTTTAAACTAATGCAGAGTCACTCGTCACAAATGTTCAAAAATACTTTATCAATATATTAAAACTTCATTGGCTTCATGGGCTAAATCATCCTTTGCAGAAAAAGTTTCAGGTAGGATTTAATCTCATGTCTCGCTGATAATTAAAGGCTGGTAAAGTGATAAGGTAATGCAAATGCCTCTGATTGGTTGAAAAGTTGTGAACGTGATATATTATTGTCTGGATATAGGAGGGACTAGTCGGAGTGGTAGTTGAACCGTTGAATAGTAGAAAAGAGCATTCACTCTCATTGGAGTTCCGAGTTTAACTTTCAATCCACATAATACAGTCGGACCCCTCTAACTCGTGGTGGTTCGGGTCCACGTTTACTAAGACTTGAGCTACAATATTAACATAAATTGAGTGATAATATAAATTCCGATATCGATATCAGTTTACTTTTTTCCGTTTACGCTCTTTTGTCATTCTTTTCATTTACTTTATGGAAATGACTTATAAAAATTCTCTCGTGGTTCTTAAAATTGGCCCGAACAATGGTTGAATATACAGTTTATCCCACTGATCGCCAGATAATTTTGTCTCTTACAAAAAAAAAAAAAAAAAAAAAAAAAAAAAGAAAAATATTCAAAATGGAACATTTCACTTTCTTGAGAAGTGGTCATTGTTAAGCATCCCAAACATTGAAAAACAACAAATAAAAACAAATTAATTTAAATAATTTTTTTTTAGAATCTTAACTTTAGATGAGTTGAGAGTCTTAAATATTTAATAGTAGTTTAATACACACAAACATTATCATTATTATTTGAGTGAATGAATTTCAAATGATTAGGAATCGTAAGCATTAGCAGAACAAATATAAAAAAATTGTACAACTCAATTTCTTAATATTCTTTAGAAAGAGAAATAAGAAAAATTATATTTTTTCCTCTGAAAAAAGAGGAAAAGTACAAAGAATTACCGTCTAAATGTCTTTGTGAGTTCTTTTTTTTTTTTTTTGTAGTTTAGTAAACTGAATGAAAAATCAAACAAAATAAATTTATTTATGAAAATTTAGATTTATAATAATATAAATAGGAAAAAAAAATATCCTTAGGAATTTAAAATTTGCATTTTAATAATCTTATTTTTTAATCTTTACAACATGTATATGAAATTTTTCTTTCTTTTGCTATTGGCTCACAAGAATTTGCGTGTGCATGTGTTTAAGAGTTTGAAAATATTCAAGTGAATATGAACAAGATTATTTCTAAAAGAAATTTTTCAGTTGAGTTTCTAATGCTCAAAAGCATTTAGTGTTAGTAATTCTAAAAAGTCCGTATATCACACGTCGATTTTTATTTGCAATTTCCGACTGTCAACATGTTTACTAGCGCTGCAAGAAGAAAAATTCATCACTCTATTAAAAATAACCGGAAGAATAGAACGTTAAACCAAATCAAGGACTAAGAAAAGAAATACATTTCCATAGTTATAAATCGAGAAATCGAAAATTATTTTTTATCTTTTGAAGGAAAAACAAATGCTTAAGTTAAAAAATTCAATGCATTTCATATTCATTGAAATTTTTTATTCAATAGAAGAAAATTGATTTTATATTCGTTCTTTTTCTTCAAAATTTCAGACATGTTTTTTACAGTATGGATCTCAAAAAATTTTCCAATATATATACTAAAATTATATTACATATATATATATATATATATATATATATATATATATATATATATATATATAATTATAAAAATAATTATACAAATAATTATAAAAAATAAAATACTGATTTACGTATCATTTAATATGATTTCTGGTCATGATTGGTTTATTGGAGGATTTTTATTAAATATTCTATATTGAAACTTTTTACACTCAAATTAGTTAAGTACTATTGACTTCCAAATTTTATCTGGCAACAGTGCATGGTGGTGGACAACATTATTTAAAAAAGTTCCTTAGCCTATTGCACCGAGGCTCTTGATCACTTGTCGAAGATATGATTTTTTGCCTTTACAATTGTGAAATTTGAATTGATTTTTCATGAAAAACATGGATTCGGGTATGTAGTTTTTAAAGTTTTAAATCTTTAACTGGAAATATTTAATTATAAAGTCATATTGTTATGAAAAAAAATCTTAATTTTTAAATGAATAATTTTTAATTGGATAATTTTAATTGGATAATTTTAATTGAATATTTTTAATAGAAAATTTTGAATTGGATATTTTTAAATGGATAAACTTTATTTGGATAATTTTTCATTGGATAAATTTTATTTCGATAATTATTAATTGGATAATTTAATAGATAGTTTTTGATTAAAAAATTTTAATTGGAAAGTTTTTAGGTGAAGAATATATTTTATTGGTTTGGAAAACAATTGTTTTTGAAAATAATTAGGAATTGAGATAATCCCGCCATTCAATTTTTCTTCTTTGTTTATTGTTTCTTTTCTTTAAACCACAAATTGAATTTTGGAGTAATCCATTTTTTACCCAACAAGATGCATTGGGGGAGGGTTGGTACCATAGAACTAGTTTAACCCCACAATTCCGTCTACAGTCTGAATATGCATGTTTTGTTTTGTTGGGTATTCAAATTATTCTTTTAGTTTCAAATTTCATTCAATTTCATCATTTTTACTTATTTCTATAAATGTTTTTTTTTTTTTTTGTTCACGCATGCGGCAGGTACGGTGCGGCAGTAACGGCTGAAACCAGGTAGCATAAACCGCGCTTATGCGTTACGCAGTGCGCGTCCAACCAACCAACCGCGCGCTGCGTGGTGGCGCGGGGCATGGTGTATGCGCTGCGTACAGGCGGCAGGCGCGCGTATGTGCGTGTGCAGGCGCGCCACGCTGCGTCGCCACGGTACAATGTTCAGCAGCGCAGGCAGAACCCTAAGAACAGCGAACCAGACAACAGGCGGCGAACAGAAAACAGAACCCGCACAAGCAGTAGCAGAACCAAATTGCGTAGCATGTAGGCAGCAAACGGCAGCAGGCAACTGAGGGCATGCGCGGTGGTGCGTAAGAAGGTGTTATGGTGGCAGCGGAGAACCGAACCAGGAATGGAACCAACGAACCAACGCAGGTGAACCAACCGGCAGCAGAACAAGAAACTGTAAACCGGCAGAACCGCGTATGTGTACAGAAGGGCGGTAACAGGCGAACGCCCGTGGAAAGAAATGTAACAACAAACAATCGGCAACAACCAGCAGTCGGCAATGTACCATCGCGGTATCAACAATAACAATACCATCAATGTGGTGTATCAACAACCGTCGGTATGTAGTAACAATGTAACAACAACGTATCATCGTAACAACAACAATCAACAATCAATCCAATAACAATAACAAATAACAAATAACAATCAACAGGTATCAAATGTATCACCGGTACTGAATACCAATAACAATACCAGAATACTGAATAAATAAAATCGTAATAAATATCAACCGGCAGTAATACCGGTGGCGAATAACAACCAGCGCACACAATACCGAACAATCGCAATCAATAATAAACAACAATACAACAACAACAATCAACACATCAATACCAATAACAATACCGTATCGACAATCAACAACAACACGGAACTGAATAACAACAGTGTACTGTACGTAATCGTAATGTAAAATGGGAGGTACAACGGTCAATAACTTAAATTTTCTTCAGGTCAATACCAATACCAGCACAGAACGTCAGGTCAGTGGTCAGAATAACAATGAATAACAATAACCGTAATAAATGAATAACAATACCAGTCAACAATAACCATCAATAACAATAATGGGTAATGTATCGGCATCAATGGTATCAATAATAAATAAGGTGGCAATAATCAGTAATAAAATAACAATGGTACCAATAACGTAATGGAACAATAAACAATATCACAATAACAATTTCCAACAATAACAATCATCAATAATCCACTGTAGTATCACTAGTATCATAACATCAGAACCATCAAGAATGTACTGTAACAAAATACCGGGAATAACAAATACCTATCAATAACAGCAATGTCATCACATCAATGTGTCAATAATAACAACAATAATAAATGTGGAACAACAGAACAACAATGAATAAATAATGCGTCATCGCAGTATCAATAACAAATAACAACAAAATGAACAATAACAATAACAACAACAATAATGTATCATCAACCAATCAACAATGTACCATCATGCAATAACAAAATACCGTAATAACAATAATCATCGTATCATCATCATCAATGCGGTGGTATCATAATGGCAATAGTAATGGGTCAACAGAACAATAATAATAACAACAATACCAACAACAACAACAACAACAACATCAATCAACAACAATGCGGTACCGTATAACAACAATCGGGTAGATCGTAACACTGTAACAACAACAAAATGAACAACAATACCAACAATAACAACAACAATACTAACAATAACAACAACAAAAATGTAACGGTAACAACAACGTAACAACAAATCACCGGCATCGTAACGACCGCAATAACAACCAAATCGGTCAACAATCACCAAATGCGACAACAATGTATCAACAACAACAACAACAATGGCAGAGGTAACAACAACATCAACAACATCAATGTAACAACGTAACGTATCAACAGAACAACAACAACGCAATCGACCGGTAACAACAAATGTAACAACAATGTAACAATATCAAATAACCAACTGGTAACAATAACAACAATACACAACAATACCGGAATCAACAATAAACAACAAATAAATAACGGCAATGTATCATCATCATCAATAACAATAACAATAATGGTCAACAATAACAATACAACAACAATAACAATTGTATCAAATAATAACAACAACAATACCAACAACAACGTAACAATGCAATCGCGGTAAATGAATGCATCGTACTCAATCATCAGTAACATCACCGCATCATCACCGGTCATCAACGAATAACAATACCGTAACAATGTATCAGTAAGAATCGGTCATCAGAATCGAATAACAACAATAACCAACAATACCGAATATCAACAACATCAACAATAACAGAACAAATAACAACAATGTAACAACAACAATGTAATGAACGTAGTAATGTATCACCGTACAACAACAATGGGTAACAACAAATGCATCACCATCATAATTGGGAACAACAATCAACAACAACGTGAACAATCGAACAACAACAACAACATCAACAACAACAACAACAACAACATCACCATCAACAACAACAACAGAACAACAACAACAATAACAGCATCAGAATGTATCACCACAACAACAACAAATACCATCAACGTATCACCTACCAGTCATCAACAATAACAATAACAATAACCACGTATCAACAATACCAATGGTATCATAACAATGTATCATCAACAATGAATAATGTATCAATACCAGAATAACAATAACAATGTAACAAATAACAATGTACTGGTCAATCCAATAACAATAACAATGTAATAATAACAACAATAACAATACCGGTCAACAATAAAATAACAATAACAATAATGAACAATGTATAACGGTAATACCGACAATACCGCAATGTAACAACAATAACAATAACACAACAATAACAATAACAATACCAGAACTAAATAACAACAACAATGTAATAAATAACAACAACAACAACATCAACAAGAATAACAACAACAACAATCAACCATCACCGTAGTCAATATCAACAACAACAATCAACAACAATGTAATCGTATCAACAATGAACAACAATAACAATAACAACAGTAGAACAACACGTAACAACAACATCAACAACAACAACAATCAACCAATGTACTCCACCAACATCAACAACACCTGCAGAATAACAATACCGAATCGTAGAACAACAACAACAGTAACAACAACAACAACAACAACAACAATACCGGGAACAACATCAACAAGGAACAACAACAATCGGTAACGTCAACACTGTATCGTAACAACAAGAATAACGTAACAACAATGTAATTCAACAACAACAACAACAACAACAACAACAGAACAAAATGTAACAAATACCGTAATCCAACAACAACAGTCATCATCAACAACAACAACAACAACAATGCAGGTCGTAATAACAATGGAATACCGAATAACAACAATGTCAACAATAACAACAATAACAACAATCAACAACAATCGTATCAGTAACAAACAATAACAACAACAATGACATCACCAACAACAATGTATCAACAACAATCATCGTAGGTAACACTTAACAATGTAATGAACAATAACAATCAGGTCAACAAACAATACCGTAACAATGTAATAACAACAAATGGTATCAACAACAACGAATAACATCAACAACAATAAATACAATGTCAACACAACAGAATCATCAGAATACAATGGAACAGAACAACAATAACACAATCCATCACAATACCGTATCAACAATACTGTATCGTATGTATCAACAACAATGTATCAATACCAACAATGAACAACAACACAACAACAATGTAAAATAACAATACCGGGTCATCAACAACAACAATAACAATAATAACAGAATAACAACAACAATCAACAACAACAATGTGTAGTCATCATCAATAATGTATCAATAAATACCGGCATCATCAACAATAAATGTAACAGAATACCAACAATGTAAGGTCATCAATAAATACAACAACAACCAGAATAACCGTAATGGGAAAGCTACAATACATACAATACAATACACGGCTAGCTACACATACATACACTAACGTCCTCAAAACCACATTACCTGGTGATCAAATCTACCAACCAAACCCCAAGTGTTCAAACAAAACCACGACAACGCAGACATGTCCAACAAAACCCAATCATATACATACGCATATACACACACATACACACACACACACACAGTTACACACACATTATTACACACACACATACACATCTATTGACATTACTATTGGTTATTGGCTGTATCATTACATGTAAGACTCATTATTATTAGTTGGCTGTATGAAGATTGTTATTGGCTATTATTATTACACACACATACACATAGTTGGCTGTTGGCCATTGTTGAGTTGGCTGGTTGGCTATTATTGGAGCTATTACATTACACATTATTGGCTATTGGTTGGCTATTATTATTATTATTATTATTGTTGGCTGACATTGGCTGTTGGTTATTATTGCCACACACATGGTTGGCCAGTTATTGAGTTGTTGTTGATGAGTTATTGTTATTATTGGCTAATATTATTACACACATTGGCCACACATATTATTACATACATATTATTGACATGGCTGGCTGGCTATTATTATTACAAGATACACATTGGCTGGCTGACAAGATTACAAGATTGGCTGGCTGGTTACACATTGGCTGGTTATTGTTGATATTATTATTATTATTGGCTGCATATTATTGGCTATTATTGGTTATACAAGATGATACAACATTTACACACATACAAATATATATAAGATATATGAAGAATAGCATTATATATATATATATATATATTTATCTTATATATATATATATATATATATATATATATATATATATATATATATATATTTATCTTATCATATATATATATATATATATATATATAAGATAAACAATGAATTTATCATTTAAAACAGCAAAAGTAAGAAACAATTAAAATCAAAAATCAAC